>AWOL01S0036549.1:2125-49432 GCA_000715115.1 Nicotiana otophora | reverse complement strand
TGGAGGAGATAGCATGATTTTTTTTCAGAGGGGGGTTGTTTGCCTGGGTTACTGATCAAGCCATAATGCCATTGTAGCTCCAAATATTTCAGGGAAATACTTGTATCTTATCTTCTTAACCTATCTGGATATCAGGATTGAGTACAGAAGCCCTTTCGTATTCCAGCTGCCAAAACAGAAAATATGGTAAATATCAAGAAATGAGTTACACCTTGAAGTTAGTCTCCCTCCAAAAAAGAAATGAAGTGCTCCCTTACCGTAGCATTATCATGTTCCAATTTCATCCTCCTATATTCTTCTTGTGCTCGCTTTGAACGGAACATGGCCTGAACTCGTACAACAGACCTTTCAACACGCTCCTCAGCTTGTTTCCTACTGGCTCGGAAGAAGTCCTCCTCCACATCACCATCAGGCTTGATATCCACTGCTTGACTAGATTGAACCTGAAGACCACGAAAGCCTTTTCTCTTCAAACGCCATCTCAACACTGCCTTTTCAAGCACCCCAACAGACCAAACTATCTTGCGATACTGCTTCCGGACTTGGAAACCACGGAACACAGCCTGCATAAACCAGAGGTATGTTCCACTATTTAAATTTGTCCTGTCTACTTAATAAGATTATTTATCTTTTCAAAAAAAAAATGTCTACAGGAAGAGATGTAGCAGTATCAACAGAAGAGTTACTTTTTCTTTTTCCTAAGATAAGTTGATTTCAAGAAATATTTGATACATCAGGTAGCATATTCAAAACAATAAAGCATCCTTTGTAGGTTTATTGCTATATTGGAGATTTAAGGAAATCAATGTGAAGATAACATGGTATGATCTCTTCTTCCAATTAATGAACACAATGCCCACCTCATCCCAGTGAGCAGATCACTTGAAATTTAAAGCAAGATGGAACACAATTCTAACTTGGATCAAACAGACAAGAAGCATTTTGAACTTCAGCCCTTTGATGGAAGAGGTGGCTCGAATTCATCAGCCAGACTTCTGAGGAAGAAACAGAAAATGGGGCAACTTACTTGAATTTTAATCGCATGTCGCCGCATGTTAAGAAAATCTTTCCGCATTTTCCAACTACGGAACCTATATTGGATTCGTGCAGCAGCAGCCAGTTTTTTCCGCGACTCATAATTGCGGAAAGCATGCTGAATCTTCATAGCTGCAACTATATTACGTGCTTCTATCTCCGGATTTGAAGACTCGACAGCTTTAGTCTGTACTTTGAATGAATGTTCTCTGAATGCAGCCTGTATACGTGCAGCAGCATCAGCAGCAGTACGATAAGCTGCCAAAGTATCCTTAAGATATAGCTCCTCCTCCGTGAAGTTTCCAGAGTTTATATGTTCAGTAGTGGTCTGCAGTGAACCACTAACATTTCCAGCCAAGGTCATATCCTTAAAGTGTGCAACTAAAGCCTTCTCCGCAAGATAAGCCCCCAAACCCTCGAAACCATTTTTAGATGCAAGATCAGCAGCAGTGGATCCACCAGGGTTCTCTGAAGTAGGGTCTGTCACCAAATTTGGTTTTGCACCGGCGGATAGAAGGGTTGCAACCATTTTCTCCCTGATAGTCGAAAATCCCAAAAGTAAGCAACCAATATGCTGAAAAATTATAATATTCAAAATAAATGTACCCTGGTTATGTTTTCATTTCATTAAACATTTTTTCCTTTGTTTGGTTGGGGGAGGTGGAGGAAAGGGGGTGGCGTGGGTCAGACATTTTGGTGGACAGCAGTAGACGTATACTCAAATAAGAAGAAGCTTCATGATTTTTATTTTTAAGCAATCAAATAATAATGATTTCAAAACCCCTTAGCTGCACTAAGGATTACCTTCCATAATGAGCAGCCCAGTGAAGAGCTGTCCAACCATACTTGTCCCGGTAATCCAATGATAAGCCTGACCAGGAAAATGGATATACAGCCCAAGTATAACCTAGGATAGCACACAAATGGATAACTCCTTGACCTTGCTCGTCCCACTCTGAGGTTTTACACCCTCCAATAACTCTTTCTAACAGCCATTCATGAAACTTTGTTTGCAAAGACAGCTCGAACAAGCAGTCTTTTGCATGTGGGACAGGGAGTTTCCTGTCTTCAATTGATTTGATCAGATATGCCCAATTATCAGTAATGTGCGAACATTTTCGAACAAATCTCTTTGCTTCTTTCAGGGAATCTTGGTGTACTTTACTGGAAAATATGCTTAGGCTCTTAGATGTAGAGAAGAGCAAATGAGCTAGCCTCATCTGGACTCTAAATTCATCCCAACTAGACTGTTCCTCCAGAGGAGCTGTCCATTTGCGTGCTGAAAGAGCTCGAAACTCATAGGTCATGACTTGACTGATTGGTGTATTACCGTCGAAACTCAAATACAAATTTACCAGCCCAGGGGGTTGAGGTGAAATTACACAACGATATACCCCGGACTGCACAAATTCTGCAGGAAAACAAACATCTGCACATACGCAGAACATATTTGACTTTGCCAGTTGCGATTGTCCTCCTGGAAAATGCCCAATCACTAAGATCTGCAATGATTAAGACAATATAAATGTTGAGATCATAGCTCGAAAAGAATGCGTGCATCTAGGAACTCTTGCCTCCACCCAGTAATTGGCTACTGTATGATTTATTTCTAAAAGTTTAAGTGAATTCTCTCTCTGATAACTTAAGTGAAACTGAATTTAGCCACAGCGTGGAAAGCTGAATAAGTTATTTGTTTATTTAATTACTTTCGACACGTAAGCTAGGCATTGACTGTCACTCAATGTTATCTTATGTCAAACCAGGACATGTCTAATGAGTATTAATATTCCATTAGTACAATGAGATTGATAAATTTTCTTTTTTCATATGAATGCAAATAGAACTTCTTAAACCAAACATGGGACTGGGACATTCCTTCTCTCTTATCGCGAGAGAAGGTTTTGTTCTTGTGAACTGATGCTATTATAGCAAGGTAGCGAGGCTTTGAAGAAAAAGAACCTTTGTTTCTTCACTTGAAAGAGCCCAAGTAGGAGAGATTTCTGTTATGTTGAATATCTGCTGCATTACATATGATTGATCGATAGTTACTGAAGATTCAGGAGTCATCATCTCATCTGCAGATCCTGGAGAATCACTTATGAAGTAGTTAATCCACCGTCCAAAGCTGTCCTGAGTTTGGAGGCCATCCTTGTTCAGACTATCAAAGGAATCACCTGCACCCACTGTTGTTACTCCAGACTCATTCTTCTGAAAATTTGAAGTCATCTGACCATCCCCAGAACGGAAGAACGTGTCATTTGAAGGATTAAAATTTACAGTATCACTTCCAGCCACTTGGCAAACAAAACTTTCTAAAGATGCTACAGGTACTCTCGACACAGATAAAGAGCCATCCTGCAAATCACCATTATTAGTAGCCATACAAAAGAAAGAAATAAAAAATTAATAATACTATTTTTCACATGGAATCCAAGTAAATAGGAAGAAGTTGAATTATTTCATGGCGGAACTTGACAATTGCTAAGGATAGACTTAAACCAGAAGTTAGAGGTTAGGTTAATTAGATGGACACAATGCAAAAGCCAATTTTTTATATCTAAAGGCTTTTGCCAGCACGATCCTTAACATGTAGTATATAGAATAATGTGTGCATATCAACATTCACCTATATATAAATATATATATATATATATATATATAATATTTATATATAATTTAATAATGAGCATTGCACGGTGTGAACAACGAAAAAGTGAACACATTTGTTATATCACTCTAGAAACTTTGGAGACATAAAACTGTGTCCAAAATTAAAATTATTTAAATTAAAAGGTTAAATCATGGTGTCCATGGGAGTAATGAAAAGGTTGCTTGGGAATATCAAACTCTGCAGAACACCAGAACAGATGACTCAGTGGCTTGATAGTTAAAATTTGCAGAACACGGAACAGATAAACTCATTGGCCTTGAAAGTTGAAGTTATTTAAAAAGGAAAAAAAGAGTTTGAGAAAAACAAGTTAAACATAAATCAACTAAATAGACAATTACTGAAAAATAATTAGCTCCAAAGTTATTTTCATTCTAACCCATCGTGTAATTAGATAATATTGATTTTGGTGCTAATTTACCCTTCAAGAGTTTTCCTTATTGCCTATGAGAAAAATATAATCTAACTTACTAAACAACAATTAGGGCCTCACATTACTTTCATTAAATTTAATCCCGTAGTATCAAAATATTGAAATAACGAGAAAAGATGAGTTAGAGAAAAGAAGGATCTGCGGAGAATTGTACTAGTGAAGCAAGCAGCATATTAGAACCGCTTACGTTGAGGCTGTAACCATTAACTTCAAATTGATTTTGTTGCCCGGCTGAAGCCCTTCCTCCCGCTATACATGGATACAAAAGGAAGGATGCATGATCAATGAATTAGGTAAATGATCAAATAAATTTCTCACAGGCTACAAGCACCAATTTTACAAGAATACACACAATACCTTCTTGAGTTGCATTTAGCTTGTTGGGATTGTCAGGTGCCAAAAGCTCATCCCACTCAAGTGTATTAATCTCAAGAAGTCTCTGTTCATGATTTTTGGCGGTCATATCCCTGTTAGGCTCTGCAATCAGTAGAAGACAGGAATTAATTGAGCCAACTCCAAAGGATAAAAAAAAGTTTTTTCTTATTGGGACATTTCAAGATTACAGCAAGTCTGACATCTAATAGCATAAGTAGGACACAATCTTGTTGCACGATAAATTACTCAGAAGTTCCTAATAATAAAAATATCACATTATCTTCAAGAGTGATATTCTGTTGTTTTATTTATGCAGCTACAACTTAGACAGAAGGATTAAACATGATGCTTATGTCTCCACTCATAGAAGGCTCAGTTCAGGCAGTTGATATTCTACTAAATAAAATCTTAATAAGATATCATTTCTAGAAACCCCACTCTGCAGTACCTAAATGTGCATGTTGGCTAGAACCATACGCCCGTTCATCTACGGAATTACATTCTTCTGATAAAACCCAACCAGATGGATCAGACGGATCTGAACTGGAATTGGAATTAACCGGCGTGGCTGGAGAACCCTTGGCAACAGAGGTCACTGGGGAGCCCTGTGTCTGCACGGTAGACAACAACTAATTTAAAACATTCGATATATTTACAACTACTTAAAAAGGGACTTATTCCAGTACAGGAAAAAGTTCCGTTTTTGGGGGGGGGGACAAAATAAATAATCTTATTAATAATGGGAAGATCTCCCATATACAAGCAGTATAGCAAAAAGCAGAGAATACAACAACAACAACCCAGTAAAATCCCACAGGTGAGGGGTCTGGGGAGGGTAGTGTGTACGCAGACCTTACCCCTACCCCGATGGAGTAGAGAGGCTATTTCCGATAGATCCTCGGTAGCAAAAAGCAGAGAATCTACAACATAATATGATTCTCTACAAATGGCACCCGATCTTACAAACAAACTGGAAATTCATGAGTGCACCAAAAAGAAACATGGAATGCGATGCTATTCCTCAAGTATACATAGTAGTTCTCTATCCATTCAAAAGCTCTAATATTTCTCTCCTTACACAAAACCCGCATGAGTGCTAATGGCGCAATGTCCCACATTCTCCGACTTCTCCTTCTAGAATTTTAGCTAGAAGTGCCTTCTTTACTGTGCCCGACATTGCTCATTGCAGCTCTAACCACTAACATCTCATACCACAAGCAAGGTGATAACCACCTGAAAATGTAGGAGGTGATCCACATCTTCATCAAAGCATTTGCACATAAAGCAACAACTAACATATGTAATCCTCTTTCTCCTCAAATTCACAGCTCTGAGGATTTCTCCCCTTGCTGCCCACAAAATAAAAAAGCACACTTTTCCCAATTCCCCACAGATCCAAACCTAAGAAGTGCAGAAAGTTCGACATATACAAAACATGTTAGTGCTTACAATCACATGCACAAGACATGTTAGTGTGTTATCTCAGTCAATTTTGACATAGGCGGAGTTACCAAAAAGCACCTGTCCTTGGGTAATTGGAGCATGCCAGCTCCAGCTCAGACAAGTGCATAACATACCATTATACAGAATTATCAGTCTGGAGGCGCACTTCCGCTCCTTTTTTTGGGATAAAGAAGTCACTCACCTTCCTTTTGTTATCAACTAAGAGGTGAACATTACACAACAGAAAGCCGGTCCTCTTCCAGCTTTTGAACAACAAATATATATTATCTATCATTGTTCTTTAGTCAGAATCATATAGAAAATGAATAGGAAAAAAAATGAATACAAATTCACACTGCATGAAGATTATACCACCATCACCATTGTTCCCAGTTCCCTCTCATTCCCCACCCCACAACCAAAAAAACAGGAAAAAAGAAGGAAAAATCAAACGTTTCTAGACTAGATCCATATAAGTGATATCTACTAGCTGGGAATAGGTTTTAGACTTGTTACAACAACAACATACCCAGTATTATCAGGTTTTAGACTTGTTGTAGAATGTATATATATATTTGACTTGTTTTTCACTTCTATTTTCTTTGGTATGATGATGATACGAGTTGAACTTAAATGAAGTGAGCCAAAAATATAGAAGTGCATATATGAATGATAAGTTATTTTCACAGGAAGTCTAAACAAGGACAACACGAAACTGGAACACGCAGACAAGGATATGTATTGAAGAAGGATATGTATTGAAGAAGGATATTTTTTCATAAGTGATATGTATTGAAAAAGTTACCAAGATAAAGGAAACAAACCTCCTGAGTTTCGCGATAATGAACAAGGACTATGTGTTCAAGGGACCTGATACAAGCATAGAAATGGAAAAAGTCAAACTCAAAGGATACAAGTTGTTTCATGTAAGTGGAAACTGTATGCAAATGATTTATCATTGCAGTAAACTGGAAAAAAAACAAAGGGGAAACCCTTTATTGGCTTGATGCTAGCAGCAACAAAGTGTATTTCATACTTGTCAAGTAGCCAGTAACATCTCCGAACAAAGGTCGGGTGATCTTCTCCATGTGCATAGTATACATGAATTCGTTCTTCGTTACCAACCTGCACTAAGAAACAAAATGAATTTGACCAGCACAGAAAAGATTGCAAATCTCACCTCATGATCTTGAAAATACATATCTTCTGGAAGAGAGCAAATTAAATTCAGAAATAGAGAAGAGGACAAAAGGACATGGATGAGAAGAGTACAAAATTGAAACCAAAGAGTGCATCTCTACTTTTCAGGGGAGACATTCTATTGTATGCATTGAGCAAAAAGATTAACAACTCTTATGCATCAAGCTATAAAAGATAATTCACGCTTGCAAATTGCAAAAATAAAGCACCCATAGTTCTGGTGTAGGAATGACAAAAGAACATGCTATAAAAAAAGACAAAAAAAAGAATGAAAAAAACTTGTACTAACAATACATTTTTTATATTAACCAAAGGTTTCACAGAAAGCTAGTTAGACTTTACCAATTATAATCCTAAAGCAACTAGGATTACTAGAAACTCTCCTTAGCTAGATGAATGCAGATTAACATTTGTGCATTGCATTGGGTCATTTTGCATCTAGCTAGGTCTATTCAATCATTTTTCGAGCGCCCCGAGAAACAGAAGCACAACAGTATCTGCTGTTAATACTGGAGATGGTCTTAGTTCCATGAGTCTTTGGATACACAATTGTTTGGTTATGCGGTTTTGGTCTCTGGTTATTCCCTAACGCAGAATTAGCTCCAACAATGATAACGCTGATCATGGGCATTCTAGCTAGTTTGTGAATGAGCTCCACCATTTCTGCACAAATATGTGTTTATTCTAGCCACTTCCAGTCCTGTAGCTGCAGTAGATGAATAATTGACAGTCCACCTACAAACTTGTTGCGAGGTTCAGTACTGTGCGATTAGAAGTTTCGTTGGATTCTATGGGTTAGTGTGACAGTAAGCTCTCACCCGCCAAGGTGATGCAATATAGGAGAGAATGTGATTCAAATGTTCATATATTTCCGATGTTTCATATCGATTATGTCTAAGTCAGGCTTGTAAATAGCGCTCGCGTCAGCGCTAATAGCGTGAGGCGAGGCGATGCGAGCTTCCATCGCCATTTTACAGTGTAGCGTAGTGTTTTCAAAGAGGCGAGCGCCTCTGCCTCAGTAGCGTGTGGCGACCTGTAGCGTTGCTTTTTTGCAAAAACGAAAAGAAGAAGGCAGCAGCAGCGATCTGCGATTAAAACAAAAAATTAGGGCTCGCGATTTCTTTACTCTTTCTCCTTCAGGTCGACAGCAGACCTACAGCAGACCAGCGATTTCCTTTCTTCTTCAAGTTTCTTCATCAGGTATGCTTCTCTTCACCTCTTTTCTTCTTTCTTCTTCTCCTTTCTTCTTTCTTCTTCTCTTCAGTCTTCCTTCCTTTTTCTTCTTCTCTTCTTTCTTTTTGTTTTGGGCTCTATTTTTTATCGCTGCTGCTGCTGCTGCAACAGAACAGAGTCTGTGCTGCTCTATTTTTTCTTCCTTTTTCTTCTTCTTCTTCTTCTCTTCTTTTTTTTGGCTCTGTTTTTTATCACTGCTGCTGCACTCAACAGAACAGAGTCTGAGAAAAGCTCTGTTTTTTCTTCGGTTCAAAGAGCTTCTTCAGTTCTTCTTCTCTTCTTCTTTCTTTTTTTTGCTCTGTTTTTGTTTTTCAATTTTTCACAGCTTCACTTTGGGCAGAGGCAGAGAGCTTTATTTAAATCTGAAATTTCCTCCTTTTTTTCAGTTATAGAGTTAGAGTTAATTGCATATTGACTTGATAATTTTTTCCTATAAAACAGTATTGAAATGGCGTCATCCGATGGTAATAAAAGAAATGATATAGCTTGGAATTATGCTAAAAAGCTCATCAAGATCCGCAATTAAATGTGTGCTTTATGAAAAAACATACCATGGTGGAATAACTCGTCACAAACAACATTTGATAGGTGGATTTAAAAATGTAATACAATGTCTTCTTTGTCCGCCTGAGGTTAGGGAGGAAGTAAAAGCATTGTTGAGAAGAAAAATGTGACATGAACTCAAANGCAGTAGTCTCTTTTTAGGCTCTGTTTTTTTTTTGCTATGTTTTTTCAATTATAAACTTATAGTCTTATAGAATAGAATTAATTGCATACTGACGTGATAATTTTTTTTCTATAAAACAGCATTGAAATGGCGTCATCCGATAGTAATAAACGAAATGATATAGCTTGGAATTATGCTATAAAAGGCTCATCAAGATCCGCAATTAAATGTGTATTTTGTGCAAAAACATATCATGGTGGAATAACTCGTCACAAGCAACATTTGATAGGTGGATTTAAAAATGTAGTACAATGTCCTCTTTGTCCGCCCGAGGTTAGGGAGGAAGTAAAAGCATTTGTTGATAAGAAAAATGTGACAAGAACTCAAATGAATTATGAAGCATCGATGAACTTAATTGATGAAGATGATGAAATGGATGAAAATGGTGAAATGGGACCTCCGCCCCCCCAAAACTCATAAGATATCTTCAAATAGTTCTAGTGGGTCATCCACGACGGCACGTACGGTGACAAAAGGTCCTCTCAATCTTTATTTCTCGGCAAAACAACAAGAAAAGGGAAAAGGTGATTCTGGTTCAGGTTTAGAAGCCAAGAAGATTTTGAGGGATCGATCCGTAAGTGCCTTTGCAGCATGGATGTATGATGCAGGGCTTCCTTTTNGCAAAACAACAAGAAAAGGGAAAAGGTGATTCTGGTTCAGGTTTAGAAGCCAAGAAGATTTTGAGGGATCGCGCCGTAAGTGCCTATACAACATGGATGTACGATGCAGAGCTCCCTTTCTATGCAGAGCTCCCTTTCAATTGTGTTAACTACAAAAATTTTGATAAATTCATGGAGGTCGTAGGACAATATGGCCCAGGAATGAAGCCTCCTAGCTATCATGAAGTTAGAGTAACTCATCTTAAAAAAGAGGTAAAGAAGATAGACAAAATTGTTGAGGAGCATAGAATGGAATGGAACAAGTTTGGATGTTTTATTATGATGGATAATCGACAGCACGGAACAGAAAAATGGTCATAAATGTGTTGGTGAATTCTCCAAGAGGGAGTGTTTTTTCTTGAATCTTACGATGCTAGCAACTCTTCTACGAATGCAACCAAAATGTACAACTTGTTTACAAAGACTATTGATAAAATTGGAAAGGAAAATGTTGTACAAGTTGTTACCGATAATGCTATTGAGAATGTTAGGGCGGGTAAGATGATGCAAGCTATGTATCCAAACATTTATCGGACTCCATGTGCTGCCCATTGTATCAATTTGATGTTTGGTAACATATTCAAGGAAAACTCATATGCTTCAGGTAACTTTAATATAGTTATCTTTAAAGCTTTAACTTTATTTATACTTATGTCCTATTAAGTATTAACTATAAAATTGTTATTGTTACTTTTACAGTTTTCACTAAGGTCGTCAAGATATATTCTTACAACAGTCAGAGGCCATTGTTGTTGAACTTGATGAGGAAATTCACAAATGAAAGAAATTTGGTGATACCGGCCAAGACTAGATTTGCAACGACTTTCTTGACTTTGCATAATTTTTACTTGCAAAAGAAAAACTTGAGAAAGCTAGTTCTTTCAAATGAATGGAAAGATAATAGATATGCAAAGGAAGTTGCGGGGAAAGAAACTGCCAAAATTCTTATTTCTCCATCATTCTGGAATGACGTCGTTCGGGCTCTTAAAGTTGGCGGTCCATTGATTAGGGTATTTCGTATGGTGGATGGGGAGAGAAAACCACCAATGGGCTATCTTTATGAAGCTATGGATAGAGCTAAAGAAACCATTGAAGCGTCATTTGAGGGAGATGTGAGGAAATATTAGAAAGTTTTTGAGATTATTGATAGCAGGTGGTCGAATCAACTCCATCGACCTTTGCATGCAGCAAGCCATATTCTAAACCCGAGATTATTTTACAAGAATAGTTGAGATGGCACTTTAGATTCAGAGGTGTGGGTTGGATACCATAAATGTCTTGAGAAGTTGGTCCCCGATGCAGCGATGGTAGATCAAATATGGGAGGAGTTTGGTAGGTACACACAAGCAGATGGCCTATTTGGTTTACAAGCGGCCATTAGAGCCAGAGACATAAGGTCACCAGGTAACTAACTTTAATATAGATATCCTTATAGCTTTAATTTAATTTATTTGATTTATTTATACTTATTAACTTTTAAAATATTTTTCTATAGTTGAATGGTGTATGAAATTTGGTCATCAAACTCCAAACTTGCAAAAGTTTGCCGTCAAAGTACTAAGCCTAACTTGTAGTGCATCTGGATGCGAGAGAAATTGGAGCGTATTTGAGCATGTAAGAAGCAGATTTATTATATTATTATATTCTATATTGTATTATTATTAGTATCTATTAACTAATCTCTACAACTTATGCACAGATTCACTCCAAGAAAAGGAATAGGCTTGAGCTATCGCGTCTCAATGATCTAGTGTATATTAATTACAATAGAACATTGAGGCTTCGTTATGAAGCTCGCGATACCATCGATCCAATTTTGTTGGATAACATTGACGAGGCAAATGAATGGTTAACTGGAGCCCCCCAAAATCATGAAGATGAACAAGTGTATGTAGGAGATGATCTCAATTGGGGTATTGTTTCTATGGTTGCTGAAGTTGAGGAGAATATCTATGGTCTTAGAGGGAGTTCTTCAAGTTCAAATAACAAGGGAAAGGGAGTAGCTACAAGTTCAAGCCGGTCCTTAATTGATGAAGACTCCGAGGATGAAGAAGATGATAGCCAATATAATACTAACATTCTTAAAGTTCAAGAATTTGAAAATCTTGAAGAAGAATAAATGTTGCTTGTTTTAGACTTTTAGTTTATGAATCTACTATCACTATCTATTGAGTTTTTAATTTTTGAATTGATATATTTATTAATATATTATTGCTATTGAGTTTTTAGTTATATATATAATATTTTATTTTTTTGTATAAATTGTCGCTTCACATCAAAAAGGCAAGCACTCCGCTGCTCGCCTCTCGCCTCAGTGAAGCAGGCCCTCGTCGCTATTTGTCGCCGCACGCTATCCAAAACACGGGTCTAAGTCTGTATTTCACACCACCCAATGACTTCTACTACATGCAGTAATCAGCCTCAACATCTTTAGTCCAAATCCAAACAATAACAAAAGGTGTTTGACTGAATATTCGGCCGTATAAACTTTAACTCTGCCTCCCTTATCTTCTGCCATTTAACACTCATGCATAGCATGTGATAGGCTACAATTTTTTCTCAATAAGTCTAAGGGAGCTGTATCGACAAAGGTTGCCAACTTTGTACACGGGGAACAAAAAATGCCAAAAAAGTAGAGCTGTACAGAACGAGTAAATTCGTAAAAACATTCAGCAAAAGTAAGTTGCATACAGGATTTCTACGATTAAGCCACAGAGATAAAGTAGAGCAGAAATTTCTTATATCATCTTAAATTCAGGTGTTAGATTTACTTCAATGATACTTATAACAGAAAAGAAGGCAAAGAAATTTCAAAAGCAACTATAACCAGAAAAGGCAGAAACCAGAAATATAGCAGAACAGCAGTAACAAACAGCACCTCTCCTTAGATGTATAACAAGCAAGGTAGCAAACAATTATGGGAAATATGACACACTCAGGATCATTTGACACTCACTTTTAAATGTTCATGAGCTTCTTTTACTGTTTTCCCGTCCTTTTTCTTCTTCCAGTTATGACCGTCTTTCCGGAAATTCCTGAGCATCTTGCGATCAAACAACACGATTGTGCCACCTGTTGTAGTGGAACAGGAGAATATTATAATAAATCAACAGAACCTAACATGTCCTAGAAGTTCTTTTTACTGATGTCTTTTTTTAAATAAGTAAAATATTATTCACAAGTAACCCCAATCACTGAGTTCAGTGCTGGGTAATACTTGTTTACTGATCCGTTTCCTTTAATACTACACTCATATGCACAAAACAAGAAAGAAATCATCGCAAGACGAAGACCATAAAAGGGATTCATGCTTAGAGTGGCATTACTCGTCGGCAAGTTCACAGGCTTGACAAAGATGTTGAAATACTTGTAGTTGCACAATATTGCATGAATCTCATTTGGTCGGAGCCACCTCATCTTTGCTTCTTCCATTATACTGGGAATATCCAAATCTGCGCAAGCAACAGAAAATATCACTTTTAATCAGCAAGGATGATTCAAGAAAGTAAATCAACCAAAAGTCAAAGACTACAAGCAATAGCGGAAAGGTCAGAGGCCAATTCTGATCTGAACTTAACAGTGCCGTGCCTCTACACGATTACTTTGTGCATCCATCTAGTCATTATAAAATCAAGGGACCTTTTCTCGCCATCACTTCGCTCTCATTTTCCAGGAATCAGGAGCTCGCGGTTTATTTCCATAATGATATGGCTTCCTAACTATCATAAAAGGAAAAAGAGTTCTGGCTTCACACACATTTAATTGATAACTTGTTAGAAACACTTTCACACTAGATGATACTTCATTCACCAAAGTGGCCGAGGAAGCAACATTTACTTTGTTCTCATTTCTGAGTATCACCACAATTGGTCTATTTTTTTTTTTTTTTGAATGTCACAATTGGGCTAGTTTGTCTGATTTCTGGAACTTGAACAAGCGATCAGATTAACAAAAAGATTTGGATGAACATATATTTCATCCAATCCCTCCACAAGATAATCTGAAGTACTATAAAAGTTAAGTTAGATCCAATTTACCAAAAAGAAAAAAGGGATATAAAATCCAAATTAGGGATGAATGGTTAGTTCTTTAGCATGTCATGTGTGCCCTTGCATCTCACACACACTGACATATTAACTGCACTACATACTTTTCAAGAGAATCAATAGTTGTAGTGCTATCCGTTAAAATTTTACATTTTTTCACTATCCTCAATTACGGAGGACATGGCTCATCTTCATATTACCGACGACATGACTTTTGATAGGAGGGTGTAGAGGTCGAAAATTAGGATAGAAGGCTATTAGGTAGTCGAACGTCTTTCCTTCCCATACCAGTAGCACTAGTATGATAGTATCATTCTCATATTTTCTTATTCTAAGATCTCTATTACTACATGATGTTTTTTCTGCTTCGATTTTTATATTATCTTGTTGTTGTTACTGCTTCTTTTTCCATGACTTCTTCACTACTGTAATTGTAGTGCTATCCGTTAAAATTTTACATTTTTTCACTATCCTCAATTACGGAGGACATGGCTCATCTTCATATTACCGACGACATGACTCTTGATAAGAGGGTGTAGAGGTCGAAAATTAGGATAGAAGGCTATTAGGTAGTCGAATGTCTTTCCTTCCCATACCAGTAGCACTAGTATCATTCTCATATTTTCTTATTCTAAGATCTCTATTACTACATGATGTTTTTTCTGCTTCGATTTTTGTATTATCTTGTTGTTGTTACTGCTTCTTTTTCCATGACTTCTTCACTACTGTAATTTCTTTTCTATCCTATTGTGACTTAGCTTTCCTTGAGCCGAGCGTGTATCGAAAACAGCATCTCTACCTGCACAAGGTAGGGGTAAGGACTGCGTACACACTACCTCCCCAGCCCTCACTTGTGGAACTACACTGGGTATCTTGATGTTGTTGTTATTATTGTTCATTTTATAGTAAACTAAGTTCCCTTTTTTCTTGATATGCAGTTTCCGGATTGACACAAAACTATTACTGAACCGTGCAAAGCAACGTCTATCTTCATGTCTAACTTAAGAAAAGGACATTAATTGAATTTATGAAAATCATAATAAGTTAATATGTCTACTAGTTGGGAATAGGTTTTTGACTTGTTAGAGAATCCTTCTAATATATATATATATGAGTTGAGCTTAAATGAAGAGTGAGGATTCATATAGCGGACCCCAACTTGTTTCTGACGGAAACATAGTTGTTGTTGTATAATAATATAATATGTCATTCTCATGCACTTGTCATATAATGGTCGATGAAGCACCCAAGAATTTGGCCTAGCGGTCAATAAAATGAGAAGAAAACCATGGAAGACCATGGTTCAAATCCCAATAGAGGCAAAAAAAAGTGGTTTCTTCTCATTTAACCCGGTTAAATACTCTGAGGTATACACAACTTTGCCTAAAACCACCGTTATCCAAAAAATGGTCGACGAAATTACTATTCAGGAAAATTTCAAAAGTTGATATATTTTAACCAGCCCATCAAGTTGCCAAGTCTTCTTCTAACTTTGATCCTCAGACCTCAATCTCATACGATTGTTTAGTCAAAATCAAGGAACTCCTTACTTCGATAAGAACTGATCTTGTATTATAATTATAATATAAATTAAGAGGCTTAACGCATGGCAGACAGACTTTCATGAAATTTAAATATGGAACAACAAAAACATCACTTAACTATAAGTATAGTTCTTCAGGCATCATTTTCTTCAGGATGGATTGAAGAAATGCAAATGACAAAATACAGCTTATTAACCACTGTAATGAATACCAGGAAACCAAACTTCCTGTGCACTTTGAAATATGTCTTTTCTATTCGTGGTGCTAGTGCTTAGACATATCACCAATTTTCATATACAAAATTGATATTATTTAATAATATCAACCATTTGCATAAAGTTCAGCTCCACCTATGTTCCTAGAGCATAGCAAATCCCGATTCTGGCTAAAGGAAGGTTGCGGTAGGTTGAGAATCGTGTGAAATAAGTACAATTATATGCATCTTAACTTAGTTGTTATAGTGATTATATTCCAACAAACTTTATATGCCACATTCCAAGGAATTACTCTTAGCATTATAAGTCTTACATGAACCTACTTTAGTCTTTTTGGTACCTGATTCAGAGTTAACCCCTAAATTGCAATGAAACTGCTCTTTTGTCACAAGTACACAACCAAGCATTTCTGCATAAACTAGCAAAATCAAAGTAACAGATATAATACCTTGCAGAGTGCGGAAGCCATGAATATCCGACCCAGCGAGTTGTCCTGCTCTGCTGCTTTCCATAACGTAATAAAACTCAAAATCCCACCAAACTAAATCATTCAAAGTTAGAATCTTTACCCCAAGAACCAATACCCCATCTAAAAACCCATGAATTTTAGGAGCTAAATAATAAAGCTTTGTGAATGATCAGTCAAAAACCCCCACCAAACCAATCATTCAAAAATAGAATCTTTACTCCAAGAACCAATACCCCATCTAAGAACCAATCACACCCGCGAATTTTATGAGCTAATTCTTGAAATAATAAAGCTTTGTGAATGATTAATCAAAACCCAATATGCTGCTTTCACATAACATAACATAACAAACTTCCAAACCTACAAAAATTATCATACAAAGTTGGAATCTTTACTACAAGAACCACAAACCCATCTAAAAACCAATAAAATCCATGAGCTAATTCTTGAAAAATAATGAAGCTTTTTCAAAACCCACCAAACCAATCATTCAAATTAAGAATCTAATTCAATGAAGCTTTGTAACTGATCAGTCAAAACCCAATTCAGATGTGAGTCAGCCTATGACCAGTAGTTCTATAATGAAAGCGCATCAATAGCTGCTTTTTTTGTCTGCACAAAGTGTCAATATATAATATAATATTGGAGTAACCTAATCCCCAAAAAAATTAGTCTAATTTTGGGTGGAATTCGATTGGCTAATGGGGACAACATACGGGTCGGATCAATAAATGTCCATATCGTTCGTACAAACGATCCACGGAAAAGATTTGTTGCAGCCGAACGGAGGCTGACACGCAAACTATATCCGGGTACATGTAGACCCCATATGACTTTTCTGTGATTTCCCACTCTCCCTCTTCTTCTTTTTTCTCTTTCAACTCTCTAATGAACTCTCTAAAATACTTATATCCGTTTATTAAATTAAAATAACTTTCAATTATGAATTATTTAAGTTTCACTTCACAATATTAATTAATACTGCTACCGTTTCATTTTGCGTGACTGTATTTGGATTTAAGATAAAATAACTTTTAGCACGTACCAAATGTATTATTAGAACTTGGTTTTTTAAATTTGTCATAATTTTTTTATAGTTACTAATTTTTCGGCACGTGCATTGCATGTGTATGCCGAATCATATAGTCTACGATTTTTTGTAACATAATATTACAACAACAACAACAACAACGACCCAGTAAAATCCCACAAAGTGTGGTCTAGTGAGGGTAGTGTGTACGCAGACTTTACCCCTACCGATGGGGCAGTGAGGCTGTTTCCGATAGACTTTCGGCTCAGGAAGACGAAAATAAAACAAGAAGAGACAATATATCAGTATCGTCAACAGAAACCATAGAAATAGTACAGCATCATAAAACCCATAAAATAGATGGTATGCAATAACAATAACCAGTAATCAAGGCCCGGAACTATGAAAAACAAAAAGGATAGTGTGGACACAACAATAACCACTTGCCGTCTAAGAACAACCCTATCAAACTAGCCTCGCCCCCGGTATAAAGTAGAAAAATCTCGACTACTCCCTAGCCTACAACCCTAATACTCGACCTCCAGACCTTCTTATCAAGTTCCTCGAAAATCTGCAGTCGTGCCATGTCTTGCCTGATCACCTCTCCCCAATACTTCTTAGGCCGCCCTCTACCTCTTCTCGTACCCACTAAAGCCAACCGTTCACAACTCCCCACCGGAGCATCAAGGCTTCTCCTCCGCACGTGCCTGAACCATCTAAACCTCGCTTCCTGCATCTTGTCATCAACTGGGGTCATGCCCACCTTTTTTCGAATATCTTCATTCCTAATCTTATCCATTCTGGTGTGCCAGCACATCCACCTCAATATCCTCATCTCTGCTACCTTCATCTTCTGGATATGAGAGTTCTTAACCAGCCAACATCCTGGCCCATACAACATGGCCGGTCTAACCACCGCTCTATAAAACTTACCTTTGAGTATCGGTGGCACTTTCTTGTCACACAGGACTACAGATGCTAGCCTCCATTTTATCCACCCACCCCTATATGGTGAGTGACGTCCTCGTCGATCTCTCCGTCCCCCTATATAACCGACCCAAGATACTTGAAACTACCTCTCTTGGGGATGACCTGTGATCCAAGCCCCACGCCCATGCCTTCTTCCCTCGACTCAGTGCTGAACTTGCACTCCAGGTACTATATCTTAGTCATGCTCAACTTGAAACCCTTAGACTCGAGGGCATGTCTCCAAACCTCCAACCTCTCATCAACAACTTCTTATCCCCGCCTTTTTCCCCCAATTCCTCGTACAGATGACCAAATGCTGCATTCTTAGCCTCCGTGACCGCCAGCTTCGCCTCCTTCCTCGCTACCTTGTACCTCTCTTTATTTGCTCTCCTCTCCTCCTCGCTTGTGCTCCCTACCAACTTCACATGCGCTACCTTCTTCACCTCCACTTTGCCTTGGACTACGTCATTCCACCACCAGTCACCTTGATGCCTGCCAGAGTAACCCTTCGATATCCCTAGTACCTCTTTCGCCGCCTCCCTAACACAGTTCACCGTCGTTGACCACATAGCGTTCGCGTCCCCACTACTCCTCCAGGATCCCATAGCTGATAACCTCATCTTCAACTCCTGGGCTTTATCCTTAGTTAAGGCTCCCCACCTAATCCTCGGTCGACCTCGAGCATACCTCTTCTTCCTCCTTATCATAATACCGATGTCCATTACTAAGAGCCTATGCCGAGTCACGAGGGTCTCACCCGGGATAACCTTGAAATCCTTGCACAACCCTCTATCATACCTTCTGAGGAGGAAGTAATTAATCTGAGTCTTCACCACCGAACTTTGGAAAGTTACCAGATGCTCCTCCCTCTTCGAAAAACTCGAGTTCGCAATCACTAGCTCGAAAGCCTTAGCGAAATCCAACAGTGAAGAAACTTCTCCGTTCCTATCCCCAAAGCCGAAGCCACCATGTACCTCTCCATAGCCACCAGCAGTCGACCCAATATGTCCATTAAAATCCCCTCCTATAAATATCCTCTCAACAGGTGGAATACTATGCATAATCTCGTCCAAACCCTCCCAGAAACGCCTTTTAACCTCCTCATCCAAGCCCGCTTACGGCGTGTAAACACAAACGACATTGAGGGTACACTCACCAATCACCAACTTAATAAACATAGGTCTATCATTCACTCGCCTAACCTCAACCACAGATACTCTAAGATCCCTACCCACCAATATTAATACTATTAAAATAATATTTCAAATAAAAAAAATAACTTGACTTTGAAAGTTCGTTCCAAACAAACACTTAACTTTACAAACATATAATTAATTTAATCCAAACAAAATAATCTATGAATGTAGCTTATATAATGGCTAAAGAAGAAAAACATAATATTAAATATATGTAACAAAACTGATGCGTATATTCTACCCTCCCAAGATTCTACTTCGTGAGATTATACTAGATTTTTTATTATTGTTGTTGTAGTAGTTGTTGTTGTTGTTATATAACAAAATCACTTAAGTTGATACTTTAATATTTTTAAACCAGAACTTTGTATGGTTCATTAACGGAAGAATTAATTGGAAACATCCTATTTGGTGATTAACTTAAAATATCTTAAATCGTGGAACATGAACAACAATAGCGTACCTGTCAATAACGCAACGAAAGAATTGTTGAACTCACCACCAAAATAATATCCCTGAGTCGTACGCTGATTCTCTTGGAAATGGAGTTTTATCTTTCACCAATTAAATGCCCTAACTTGTGTATATTTTTCGTGTAGAAGGGATTAGTCAGAGAGAAAATTCCTATGCTTAAGAAGTTCTGTCTTTTCTCTTTAACATAAATAGGCAGAGTAATAGCGGTTAAGGAAGATAACTCACCACTCCCTTTTGTATATTTACTTTAGTGGGAGTTTGTGATTGTGTGGTTTAAACTCTCCTACTTATATCTCCTAACCGGGTCGGGTCAGACCACATGGAGCAATCCACGACCCATAATCCAACATCTCCCACTTCGCTCATAGTGGGCTAGACCGATGTCTTTGACACACAATTCATACTGGCAAATAATCGGTGCGACCTGCGAGCACCAAGAGTTGTAACATTCCAAAACCAGCTAAGGTCGTACTAAAGTTCTATGTAGAAATCCAATCACATACAGAAAGAATTCTTTACTAGCATAAGGATCTTATTACTCCAATACCCCATACATCATTTGCTACTCCTATAGTTTGTTATCCGATCCATCATCTTCGAAAAGAGGTGAACTCGAGTTCATGTATAACTTTATCCACAATTACACTTGTTACCCTATGGTAAGTGCAATGGTCGACCTATGAATACAAGTTATATTATTTATTTTAGTTGTCTTCCCTTTCTACTCAAAACTATCCATCCCAGATCAACTGCTTTCCTAGACATACACTGCATTGTCGAATCACTCATGGCTATTAGTGACAAGCTAAAGTAGGAACATCGATTGGCACTTCAAGAAACAGTAAAAGGTCAAAGGGTATTCCAATAAAATTTAATATAATTTTTGGGGATCTCACACAATGAAGAAGTAGGGATCAATTCTTCCATTATCCCATTGGTCGTTAGCACACGTGGTATGAAACACGTGTTACGGTATTCTCACCATATATTAGTGCGCATGTATAATTGTTTTACTTATTCAACACCATACAGATCTTGGTCTATACACTTACAATCGTCTTAACCCAAATTTCTCACTTCAATAATCCTCAATCCATCTTCTTAGAGAAACTCGCATCTGGCTTACAAAACAAGTCATAATTGAATGGTGGAATCTGTAAGTCAGACTAATCGTCAAGACCGACCTTTACAAGTGAAATATGACCTCGCACTATTCAAGGTTTTTATAAGGTCTCATCTCTTCACGATTCTATCACGACCCAAAAATTCAACTAGTCGTGACGGCACTTAACCCCAACCCGCTAGGTAAGCCAATTAACAACAATCTGATTCAATGAGATTTACTGAGAAATGTAATGATAATATAACTGAACTTCTATACAAAGAATTCTCAAGGACTGGTAGTACAAATCATGAGCTTCTGAGATTTATAGTTTACAAAATTAGAATGAAATAAATATATCATCTGTTTGAAAGATACATGAACAGATTAATAATTCTAAAGCTACCAAGAACAAGAGGCAGTTATGACCGGAACGCATGTACATCTTCAATGCCAGCTCCTACCATACACAACAACATCAACATCCAAAATCTGCACGCAAGATGCAGAAGTATAGTATGAATACGACCGACCCCATGTACTCAATAAGTAACAAACCTAACCTTAGGTTGAAAGTAGTGACGAGCTTGGACAAAGGCCAGAGTCCAACACCAACAGCCAGGAACAACTCATAACAATATAACTAAAGCAGTACAAGTAATAACTCAAAGATATAATGCTCAGCTCGTTCACAGTTCCGAAAAAATAGGCATGATTTTCAAGTATAACAGTAAAACCCAAATCTTTCACCGAAATCACCAAAATATGAGTAAATCTGAAAACTATGATTTTTCCCAAAAACTTTCAACAACAGATAAGATGTTTTATCATCAGATGGCATGAGAAAAGTACATTTCTATGCCTACATGTCAATGTGTATGTGAAGTCATGAATATCACAATGTCGTACCGCATGAGGAAATGCATCTCAATGCCTACGTGCCAAGTATGCATGCCAATTGTAATGCAACGCAGTAATACAACCATATGCATACCCTCGGAGTATCAATTTCCTCACTCCTCACAGTCACTCAGTCCTCCGAATCACTCGGCACTTGCACTCGTGTTCAGTAGGTACATGCGCTCACTGCTGGTAAGTCAGACTTCGGAGGGACGGATCCTGCCCAAGTGCTAATATAAGCCAATCATGGCATGAATTAATAAAGCTTATTGCGGTGTGCAGCCTGATCCCATGAACATTCTCATAATCATACCATCGGCCTCACTCAGTCATCATTCTCTCCGGTCTCTCGACCTCATAAATCTCATGCCAATCGGCCCAAACAATGATAATATGATGTGAGACAAATGATATCAGAGACTGAGATATGATATACAATGAATGAGTATGACTGAGTATGTAATTGCAATTTAAACAAATAACTCAACAGCAGGAATGACATCAGTGGGTCCCAACAGGATAAACATATAGCCTAAACATAGTTTCTAACATGGATCACAACCCAATTACTCTAGCACGTAGAAATTTCATAGATAGAAACAAGATTAGGTCACTATACAGTATCACATAATCAATCGAGTCATAATTCACACGGTGCACGCCCATACGCCTGTCACCTAGCATGTGTATCACCTCAACACCAAACACATAACACGTATATTCAGGGGTTCATACCCTCAGCACCAAGTGTAGAAGTGTTACTTACCTCGAACAAGCCAAATCTGATACCGAACAAGACAAAACAATACTCTAGAAATGCCATCTCACACGATCCGACCTCCAAACGGCTCAAAACTAGCCAAAAGCAACTCAAGAACATCAAATAATGCCAAGGGAAACAAACCCAATCGATAAAGGTCGAATCTTCAATCAAAAGCCAAAAACCAACCAAAACGTCAAACACGAGCCCGCACCTCGGAACCCGGTAAAATTTACAAAATCCGATAACCCATTCAATCACGAGTCCAACCATACTATTTTCACTCAAATCCGACTCTGAATTGACGCTCAAAACTCAAAAATTTACTTTATAAAATTTTAGACAAAACCCCCCCAATTTATCTTTTGTAATCATCAACCAAACGCCAAAGCAAGGATAAATTCATGAAATATAATCAAACCTGAGTAGAGACACTTACCCCAATCCATATGGTAAAAATCGCCTAAAACATCGCTTCAATCCGAGCTCCATAATATGCTAAAATGGCCGAAACCCCTGAAAATAGAGTACTTATAATCACTGGACATAAATACCCTACGCGATCGCGGGACATTTTTCACGATCACGAAGAACAAACTCAACAGCCTCCAAAAATACCCTACGCGTTCGCGACATAGTCCTCGCGAACGCGATGCACAACAGCTCCAACCTTACGCGAACGTATCTGCTACTTCGCGAACGCGAAGACATTTCCCCCCAGTCCCTAGCTTCTCATCTCAACTCAATGCGAACGCGATGCTCAAGCCTCCAAAGGTAAGCAAACACGGTAGAACAGTCGCGAACACAAAGAAGAAATACTCAGCTCCAGATTTTTCCTCTACGTGATCGCACCTCCAACTTTGCGATCGCAAAGAACACTTGGTGCACCAGACATCAGCAGGAAACAACAATGCAATTATGAAGAAAAATGGTCCGAAATTGATTTGAATCACGCCCGAGCTCCTCGGGACCCTGTCCGAACATTCCAACAAGTCTCATAACATAACGCGAACCTACTCGAGGCCTCAAATCGCGCACAACAACATCAAAAACATGAATCGCACCTCAAATCAAACTTAATGAACTTTTAAACTTTCAACTTCCAAATCTCGTGCCGAAACATATCAAATCAGCTCAGAATAAATTCAAATTTTGCGTACAAGTCCCAAATGACATAACAAAGCTATTCCCATTTCCAAAATCATAATCCGAACCCGATATCATCAAAGTCAACTCCCGGTCAAACTCATGAATATTCCAAACCTTCAAATTTTCAACTTTCGTCAATTAGTGGCAAAACCTTCTAGAAATATCCAAATGCAAATCCGGGCATATGTCTGAGTCCAAAATTACCATCCGGGCCTAACGGAACCATCAAAACATCGATGCAGAGTCAAATACATAAAAGTCAAGCTCGGTCAACTCTTCCAACTTAAACTTCAAACATGAAATTCATTCTTCCAAATCAAATTCCAGAACACCTGAAAACCAAAACCGACGATACACACATGTCATAATACATCATACGGAGCTACTCATGACCACAAAATACTGAACGAAGTGTAAATGCCCAAAATGACCGATCGGGTCATTATAGATTCTCAATGTAAGAGGCGATTGCTCATGTGAGAGAGACAATCTCGCGACTTGTTCGACATACTTTATCACAAAATATCATCACATGCATATGAGATATGAGCACAAATTCAAGAGTCAGATATTGATGAACACATTATAATAGTCTAGTCATTTTACAATATATAAATATGTTCATATCATTCGCAAACCTAGAGCCATAACATGTTTCTCAAAAAGGTCTCTAGATATCGCCTTTGCAAAATGATCAGCTATCATACTTCGCGTAGGAATGTGCTGTAAATTTATCCCTCCACTTGCTACCATGTCTCTCACAAAGTTATACTTGATATCAATGTGTTTGGTCTTGTTGTGGTACTTAGGATCTTTTGTGTATGCAATAGTGTTACATCTCACGTTTTCGTACGTTAAAGTTTCGTCTTCAGTTAATTGACGTAGACTCGGGGCTGAGATTTTCTATAGATTATAAGCATTTATTCTATTTATAACAAGCAATAAGTAAGTGTCGTGAAAGATAAAGGGTAAACGAATCAAAGAAAATGAGTTTCGTTGAAGGTTGTCGATTTGGGATAAAATACGGTCTGAGCTATAATACCCAGTATTTATGGACTAGTGCCATACAAGGTACTACATGACCATAATAGTAAGGTGTACAAGGTATGTTAAAAGTGAGTAGTATTTTAAGTAAGTTGAGATAATTCTTAATTATGTGGGTAATTGGTTAATTATTGGATAATGGAATATTACCTAATTAATTAAGGATATATTGGATAAGGATTTAATTTCATTAGGTGGCAGCCCCCTTCAAACTAAGTGACTCATGACATTATGCAATCAATTTAAGTTGGCACATGGATACTACTCTTAGCCATCTTACAAACACGTAGCAAGGGGGTTGTATTAGTCACCCTACACTTTGTCTTGAATATCAAAACTCATTTTGGAGGAAATTTGAAATTCCATATGAAGACTCATATATCTAATAAAGATGAACGCTCAAAGTTGTCGTTGCTTATATTGCTGGAAATTTGGACCTTGCTTCCTACTCTAATTGATTAAGCACCGCGGAAACTACAATATGTGCAAGACCAACTGATCGCTCTTTGCCCGTGCAAATTTTGTCTCAAAATGTTAATGAGTGAATGAATGACTATCAGCTCTTCTCATTTCCCCATTCAAATAACAGCAACAATTAACAATCTCCCCCTTGTTAATTGTTAACATTAAACCATTGTACGTATAAGTTTGGTGCGAAGCTTCTTGAGTATATATTTCAAAAGATGTGTTCCCAACAGGGAGTTCTTGGTTAGTAAAAGAATTCATACGAAATTGCACTGCATAATAACAACGGAATTTTACAATTCTAAGGGAGTACGGTATAATCCTTCCCAAGAATATCATACGAATATTTTCCTACTTCAGGTATGTTAAGACTAAGCCCTTCCTTCATTTTGGAATGATCACGTAATTACATGAGTTTGATAACGAGACATAGAGAGAAATTTATATTCTGGAATTTATGTATATTTTTCTAGTCTCGTAAATTATAATATTCTCCTTATCGTGACTTCATATTCAATTGTGTATTGTCTTGTTCTAGTCAAGAGAGTAGAGAGCCTATGTATGCAGTATTACAGTATTTTTATTACCATCGAGCTATAATCGATGGACAAGCCCCTATTGGGCAACCTCTGATCAGATGGTAAGTTATATACCAAGCCTACTGTGGCCGAGCGCCTATGAGCGAGCCCAGTTGGTCGAGATACAGAGCCTAGTCTGGCCGAGCGCCTATAAGCGAGCCTACTACAGCAGAGCAGTTATATATATACCGAGCCTTATAAGGCTGGACATTTATTTTACTTACTATATTGAGAGAGTTGAGTCAGTATCAACAGGTAAGTATACCTCCAGATCATCTTTGACTCCCAGTTACCTTCAGTTATTATATTATCAGTTCAGTTGCAGCTTTCAGTTATTTTATTGCCTTGCATACTCGGTACATTATTTCGTACTGACGTCTCTTTTTCTGGGGACACTGCATTTCATGCGTGCAGGTTCAAACAGATATACGGGTAGACCTCTTCAGTAGGTATTGCCCTAGTTTAGCTTTATCGGTAAGCTCCACGTCCTTCGAAGTTGTCGGGTCTAGAAGTTTTGTGTACATCTTGTGTGTATATATATATAGGCTATGGGTAGGTCGGGGCCCTATTCCGATCACAGTACATCCATCAGTAGAGACTTGTAGACATATCTTGTCAGTTAGTACAGTATGTTGGGCTTATAGGCCCTGTATGTATATTTTGTTGGCTTGTCAGCTGTAGTAGTTTTGACAGCCTTGCCGACCCAGCTTTCTATTGACATTTAGTCAGCGTTAGTTTCCATTCAGTTTTATATTTTGCTTCGCAAATTGTCTTGCAATGTGGCCCCTGGCCAAAGTATGATATTATATGTCCAGAGTCCCTTAGTCGTAAGTTGGTACGCAAGGATAGATGAGGCATCGGGTACCGATCTCGCCCCCAGGCTCAGGGCGTGACAAATAGCCGCTTGACTAT
This sequence comes from Nicotiana otophora, assembly GCA_000715115.1. Classification (NCBI taxonomy): domain Eukaryota; kingdom Viridiplantae; phylum Streptophyta; class Magnoliopsida; order Solanales; family Solanaceae; genus Nicotiana; species Nicotiana otophora. The sequence continues at coordinate 22,806 of AWOL01S0036549.1, read as the reverse complement.
CACAATAAAGATTTATGGGACCCTGAGTATTCTTTGTAATATCCAAATGTTCAAAGAATCTCTTCAACCAAACAACTTCTTGTACTGCAGACGCACAAACCACGAACTCAGCTTCCATCGTCGAAAGGGTTGTACAAGTTTATTTCTTACTTTTTCATGAAATAGCACCACCATTAAGTAAGAAAGCATAACCGTATGTTTATTTTCTATCAATCATTCTGGTCACAAGCCCAATCAACATCTGTATATACTCTCAAGTATAAATCATTTCTACTATAACATAGTGAATAATCTGCAGTTCCCTTCAGGTATCTGAAAATTCTCTTCACAACTTTCCAATGATCTCTTCCCGGATTGGATTGATACCTTCTAACCAGACCTACATCATAACAAATGTCTGGACGAGTACACATCATAGCGTACATCAAGCTCCTGACATCACTTGAATACGGAACTCGAGATATGTCTTCCTTTTCATTTTCAGTCTTAGGACACATTTCAAGGCTTAAAGTTTCACCTCTCGCTATAGGAGTATCCATGGATTTGTAACTATTCATGTGAAAAAATCTCCAAAATTTTCTCGAGATAGACTCAATAACTTTTTGGAATGGTCTCTTTGGATCTTAACTCCAAGGATATAGTCTGCCTCACCCATATCTTTCATGTCAAATGACTTTGAAATATATGACTTGATAGTTTTCAAATACTTCAAATTATTTTCAGCTAATAAAATATCGTCCACGTAAAGAGAAAGAACTACAAACATCATATTTGACTTCTTCACATAAATGCAATGGTCCTCATTGATCATGGTGAAATCATACGAGATCACCTCCTTGTGAAATCTCAAATACAATTGCCTTGAAGATTGCTTCAAGCCATAAATGGATCTTTTCAATTTACAGACTTTTTTTTCTTGGCCTTTAAAGATGAAGCCTACAGGTTGTTCCATGTAGATTTTATCATTTCATTCTCCATTGAGAAAAGATGTCTTCACGTCCCTTTGATGTTATTCTAAATCCAAACGTGCAACAATAGACAAAAAGTAAGCGAATTGAGGCAAACTTCATAATTGGTGAAAATATTTCTTAATAATCTATTCCAGCTTCTTGAGTAAAGCCTTTTGCCACCAATCGTGCCTTGTATCTTTCTATTGACCCATCCACTTTATGTTTAACTTTGAGAACCCATTTGTTCCTAATGGCTCTATGCCCACGCAAAAGGTCAACTAGATCCCACAGTTTGTTGGTTTTCATGGACACTAATTTTTCTTTTATTGTTTTTATCCACTCATCTTTTGCAGGGCTCGATAAAGCATCAGTCACAGACTTTGGCTCATCTATTTCGGTGAGATATACCAAGAAAATATAATCTTCAATCTCATAAGTACGTTTGGGTATATTTTTTCTGGTACTCTTTCGTAGTTAAAATTCAGATTCATTAGAAAGATTTTAGGATTGAGAACTCCCAATCCCACTCGGATCAAGAACAAGATCCTAATCAATTTGATTATCAACTGTGTCAGAAGACACTTGCTGACTATCTGAGTTCAACATTTCAGAAAAAGGCTCTCCACTCTTTACCTTGCCCTTATTTGGAAAATTATTTTCCAAAAATATGACATCTCGTGATTCAATCTCGGTAACACTTCCATCCTCTAATTCACCAATGAACACATACCTTTTTGAGTATTATGAATATCTTATGAAGATACATTTCTTGCTTTTTGGACCTAATTTTCCAAACTTGCTAAAAGAATCTTTTACATATGCAGCACCACCCCAACGTCGGAAATCATTTAAGTTTGGTTTATGACCAGTCCATAGCTCATAAGGAGTGGAAGAAAATGATTTAGAAAGGCACTTTATTCAATATGTAGGCTGCAGTCAATAACGCATCTTCCCTAAAGGAGATAGGTAAATTTGCATGCGCCATCATGGATCTTATCATGTCCTAGTGTTCTATTCCTCCTTTATGCTACACCATTTTGTTGAGGTGTGTAAGGAATAGTTAATTGTCTGGTGATGCCTTTTTCATTACATAATTCTTTAAATTGTTTTGATAGATCTTCACGCCCTCTATCGGTTCTTAAGGTTTTAATCCTCTTGTCTAATTGATTCTCAACTTCATTCAAATATTTTTTAAAGCATTCTAGTGATTCAGATTTATGAGAAATCAAATAGACATAACCAAAAAAATCATCAATAAACGTAATGAAATATAAAGCACCAGACCTAGCCCTCACATTCATTGAACCATAGATATCAGAATGGATTAATTGCTATGGAAAATTAACTCTTTTAGCCTTTCCAAATGGTTTAGTTGTAATCTTTCCGGCAAAAACATATTTATAAGTTGGCATTTCAATTTTAGAGAAATAACCTAAATGTCCTTCCTTAGCCAATCTATTCATTCGATATTTTCCTATGTGACCTAATCGTGCATGCCATGTAATAATATCAACACCATTATTACTAGAATAACATGCCATAATACAACGGTCAACATAATAGTTATATGCAGAAGGATTACAATCTAACACAATAAAACCATTATAACGATGTCCAAAACCATAAAAGGCATTTCCTAGAGTAATTCTAAGACCATTGCGGCTAAAGTTCAAATTGAAATCTAAATCTAAAACAACAGACACAGAGACTAAGTTTCGTCGAATCTATGGAACATATAGGACGTCATGCAACATCAAAGATCGGCCACCACACATGTCCATTATGCAAGTGCATATCCCCTTGACTTTAAGCTTTGCATTATTTCCCACATATATATGCTTTGATCCAGGTGAAACTCGACGAAACTCTATAAATACTTCTCTATCATGGCTCACATGATCGGTGGCCCCTGACTCTACAATCTACACAGGATAAGATTCATTTAATAAAACAGTGCTAGAAACATATATAGCACTAAGGTATGCGTTTTGAAATGCTACCTTTTTCGGCTCAGTGCACTCACGAGCAAAATGCCCTGGAACTTGGCAATTGTAGCACTTTATCTTACTCTTGTCTTTCTTCTTGTAGAACCGCTTTCCTTTCTTGGAATTTGGATTGTTTATTTTCTTGGAGGATCCTTCTCCGGTATCCTTACCCTTTCCGTCATTTTTTCAGTTTCTCTTGCGCTTGAAGCTTGATCTCTTTGTACCACTTGTTTCTGCCACAAAGGCATTAGGTACAACTTTAGCAGCACCAAGCCGCTCGTCTTCAAGCTCCACATGACGGGTAACATCAACAAAAGTTTTGATGCTATCATTGTAGGTCAAGTTAACCTTCAGATGTTCCCAATTATTAGGAAGAGACCGAATCACTGCCTGAACCTGTTGGTCATGGTTGCTCATCTGAGAGAACATGACCAACACTTTTGAGCTGAGTACCCTTAGATGTTTCTTGACACTATGATCATTACGCTTTTTATACGTGTCAAACTTGATTGTCAGTTGTCTAAGGCGAGTCACAGTTGTACCGCCATAGGACCTCTCTTAAATGTGCCCACATGGCTTGAGCAATAGGATATTGCTCACATTCGTGAATGAGATTATCAGCAACTGAACTTACAATAATTACACGTGCAGTGAAATCTTTATTTTTTCAAATATTGTAAGTTTTCCGATCCCTCATGTGTTGGGCAGTGTTACCCTCCTCTGGGCGGCTCATAATATGGTTAATACTTTCAAGAGCATCTTGGTCTTCGAGTACATATCACATCTTATGACTCCAGATGTTATAATTTTTACCATTCAATTTATCACCCTTGTTCAAGTCAGCAATGACACTTTTCGATGCCATGTCTGTTATTAGAGACAATATTACAAGTTTAACTTATCAATACATACTGCAATCAATTTATGCATGTAATTACACACTCAAAAAAATTAATTATAAAATTAATTCTATATTTAGTATTGAATCGAAAGGTCACTACGTTTTCATTCATCATCTATATCTAAATCTTTTAATTAATATTAAAATCACTTCTTAGTGTATACTTTATTTCAAGTCTCAATCCATTACAAAATAAAATAATAACTATTATATGTAACTGGTGAGACAAATAACATAATTTAAATTTCATTAAAATAAAATAAATAACAACAATTTACATGTACCAATCGAATACTGACTCTTGCATATATACACTAAAAGGTGCACTAGGCCAAATATCATGATAAATCTCATTAAAATTTTACCCCAAGACTCTCGAAGAGAGTCCGCTAAAATAGCTAATGCTTCCTAGTTAGTAATCTCTATGTAATTAGACAATTCAACTCTTTTTAACTGGAAAATATGTATATGTTCAGGAATGGAAGCATCAGGACCCATTTTAAATTCCTTAGACTCCCTAAATTTCTTTTCTCCTTCCCTTCGTTCAGCTCTTCGATCCCTTAACTCATTTTGCCTCGCCCTTGGGAGATTTCTGATGACTTCAGGCTCCGAGTCTAAATCATTATAGAAAAAAGTCCTGCGACGACGTATCCTTCTACGTTGTTCCCTTCCTCGACTTCGAGAACTCCCACTTGGAGTAATTCGAACTTGTCCCTGTTCAGCCATATCTGAAATAGGATCAAGGAAACAATAAGAATGGCTACAACCATTCAATGTGACAACATATGTCACAATAACTCGTAGAAGTATATCAATGTAAGGTATTAGGGCTAAACTAATTTTCTATATTTAGGAGACACTGAGTTTTATTAAGGCCAAATCTCTAGCAATCACATGATCAAAGTCACAGAGAAAGAGACAACTCTAGTTTAGATCTCTGTAAATGGTTTTCTTTAAATTGAAAGCTAAAGCACAATATATATTACCAACAAACTCTCGTTCAGTCTTAATTGGCCAAAGAATTTCAAGAAAACTTTACCTACAATATACATGTCTGCCTTTAGATTTGTTTCTCAACATGCTTCCTTTTTTTTTTTTTGGCATAACACAAAGTCATAAGCCATAAACATCAACTAATATGACGGCACAGTGCAAGCAACTTCAATTGCACTTTTCTTATCAACAATTGAGCCAAAAGATATTAGATAAGTGATAATGGTACAGAAAGTTCCTCTTCTTATTGCATCATTGTTTTAAAACATGTCTACATAAAAACAATGATGCATACTCTTCTAGGTTTATCTTTGTTCAATTTTACTAAGAGAGGAACTCTCAAGCATATTACGGAACACAACTGTGGGCAAAAGTATTATTGACTGTAATAAAGTACCAAAGGATGTACAATAAGAAGATGATATAGCATGCCATATATTTAATTTGTTTTGGAATGGGCTCAATAGTTCCCTTAATAGTCAATATTCCAATGTGACAGAACTCCTGCTATTCTTTATCCCAAAATTTAAAGCATGAAAGAATTTGAATCCCTAAGGGGTAGTTTGGTTGTCGGTTAGAGTTATGCAGGTATTAGTTATACATGTATTAGTTATACAGAAATTAGTTATGTATGTATTAGTTATGCAGGAATAATTAATGCAGAGATTAGTTATGCATGTATTAGTTATGCAGGAATAAGTTATGCAAGGTTGAGTTATGTTGGGATTAGTTATGCGATAGTTATATAAGGATTAGTAATATAAATGTAATGTGAGTGTTATTTATTATTGGCTTACTTTATTTTATTAAAATTGTTAGTATAGTTTAAATATATATTTTTAAACAAAAAAATATAAGATTGAATAAAGGGTATTCTTGTCATTTTATATTTTAATACAAGTATTACTAATATATAAGTTATTCCACCTTCTACCCTGCATAAATAATACATAGATTCCCTCATAACTTATACATGTATTAGTTATGCGGAAAAGAAAAACATGAACCAAACATTGTATTAGCAATGCTACATTTTATGTGAAAAAGAGGAAAAAACAACCAAACATTGTATAACTTATGCTAGCTTCTATGTGGAGATTATTTTTTCCCCTTCTTTTAACCAAACAATGTATAAAGTTATCCTAGTTTTAATACATGGATAACTCCTCTCTAACCGGCTACCAAACGACCCTTAGTACTTAGGGTGTACATAGATCGGGTTGGTTTAGATTTTTCAATTATCAAACCAAACCAATGGTGTTGGGTTTTTAAATTTATAAACCAAACCAAATCAACAAAGTCGGGTTTTTCAATCTCGATTTTTTTCGGATTTTTTCGGATTTTTTCCGATAAAGTCTTCATAGCATAAAATATGTAACTTGTGCTCCAAATATTTCTCAAGTCCTAGTAAAATATAACTATATAATGTGTTTTTCAAGAAACTAACACAATAATATGAGATAAGTCATAGCATTATACTAAAATATTCAATAATAAAAACAAAATAATAAAATTACATAAAACAAATATTGCTAATTAATAAGCCATAATGAAAATTAACATAATCTAAAAATACTATATAGGTCATGCTAAAATACGTATATAGCTAATAAGTACCAATATTAATTACATAACTAAGAACTAAAGAAAAAGATAAACTAAGTTATGCATTTTCATTATAAACCAATGTAAAACTAAAATAATTATCCAACACTATTGTCATTCCTAGTATTGAATTGAATTTCTTTTGTTAGCATTAGTATTGATTTGAACTTTGTTTGAGTTATTACATTTATGGGTTATAAAATTTATTTACCATTCAAGAATATTAAGTCTAAACTTGAAATAATATATTAAAAGATAAAACTGTGAAAAAGTTTAAGAAATATTTATAAATTACATTACAATACATATTTATATGTATAAAATATTTTTAAAAATTATATAAATATACTATCGGGTTGGTTTGGTTTCGGTTTAACTTTTTTAGTTAAAACCAAACCAAACCAATTATGGTCGGGTTTTATTTTCTAATACCAAGCCACATCGGATTTTTTTCCGGTTTGACTCGGATTTTCGGTTTGGTGCGGTTTATCAATTTTCTTTGTACACCCCTACTTAGTACGTTAAGAACAGATTTTCGCACAAATTGCAAACGCTGAGTTTATTGGAACTCTCCGTTAATCAACAATGTAATAAAATTGACACTGATTAAAAACAATTGTGTATTCATCTCAATAGAACATACTTCAAAGGCTCTTGATACTAATGTTAGAATAAATCGCGGGGCAAGAACAACAATAACGTACCTGTCAATAACGCAACAGAGGAATTGTTGAACTCACCACCAAAATAATAGTCCCAAGTCATACTTTGATTCTCTTGGAAACGGAGTTTTATCTTTCACCAATTAAATATCCTAACTTGTGTGTGTTTTTCGTGAAGAAAGGATTAGTCAGAGAGAAAATTCCTACGCTTAAGAAGTTCTGTCTTTTCTCTTTAACATAAATAGGCAGAGTAATAACGGTTAAGGAAGATAACTCACCACTCCTTTTTGCACGTTTACTTTAGTAGAGTTTGTGATTGTGTGATAACTTCCCTTAACCTATCTTACTTATCTCTCTTAATCGGGTCGGGTCAACCCACATAGAGCGATCCACGACCCATAATCCAACATTTTTCATAGAATCGTCTTTCTTTTCTTTCGACATTAAAAGTATTAATTCATCTTTATAGATTTATTATTTAAATACAATTACATATGCTATTTGATATTTATGGAACTTGGATATGAAATTATCTTTAAAATAAAGATAATACGAGTAGTAATTATTTACTGCGAGCAGCACAACTTTTTTTATTTTTTACAAAGAAAAAAGAAAGACACAACAACTTTTGACTTCTTTCCAATAATAAATTAATTCAAGGGACTTTGAGTTTGATCTTGAATCTATATTTATTGTCAAGAACGATGATCTTAAATTCAACTTGCACGAACTTTGATTTGAACTCGTACTCCTTGAACCTTACTTTGTTCTTTGTTCTTGAGCTTGAATTTGATTTCTTGAACTCGAACTCGATTGGTTGAAGCTTGAAACTTGTAGAGAAATTTGCGGCGTTTAATCCACGAGCTTTCTCTTGCTTCTTGTTATAACTTCTGGAGTCTTTTCTGAGTTATGAAGACTCCTATTTATAGTTGCGGGAGGAAAAAGTTGTGATGAGAATAAATTCTTTCCGACCAATCAGATTGAAAAGTGACAAGGCCGCATTTGATTGGCCAGAACGTGTCACTTGCACATGTGGCACAATTTTGTTGGCCTTTTAATTTGGTTTATCATGCCTTATCATTTTGATATGTGGCATATTCCTATTGGCTCTTCCATTTGACTTGGTGTGCCATATCATTTTCACGCGTGACACCAAACTGGACCTCTAGGAAGATGATATTTGGGGCCTAATGGAGTGGGCTCATCAGTTGTAGCCCAATCAAATGGGCTAGCCCAATAAATTTGGACATATTTATTTAATCCATATTTATTGGGCTTATATAATTAACTTAATTATATTAACCCATAATATTTATTTGAACTAATATATCTTGAATTTAAAAATATAGACCAAATACTTTTATGAATTTAAATTCAATAAAATTTAGATGCCTACAATAAGATAATAAAATAGAACAATACCATTATACCAGCATATGAATGTCGTTACATTGGACTACCGATCTCGTAAGGAATGAAAATAAACACATTGCCTCGAGCTGATAGAAGGCAGGGATCCATCAAGCACATTTTCCTTTTCTTTTTTCGTTCTTTAAATAATTTAAGTTTTTTCACTATAACTACGTGAAGGTTTTAAAAGTTAATTCTAAGAGCATAAAACTTTTTAATAATACAATAGAATGTTAACTATAAAAAAATGAGGCTGAGTTGATTTTCGGATTTAACGTAGCTAGTCAGTGGGACATACTCAAGGTTGTGTCATGCTTCAATTCTATTGACAAAAGAAATTAAATAAGTACGAAGTTGCATAGTTCTACAAAACGCAGCACAAAACCTAGAAATATATATATCATGCATATGCCCGTACCATTCAATTTAATTCTTTTATAACGATGATATTCTTGTGCACATCTTGATTGTATCTGCTTAAAAAAAGTTTAGGCAGGTAAAAAGAAATTATTAATAACTTTTGTGTCTCTTGAAATTTAAACATGATCTTCAAAATTTGTGCCCACTTCAAACCTACCACTAAATTTAATGTACTCACTTAAAAAAATTGCATATTATTCTATCTGTTGGTACTTAAATAAATTTTAAAAAACATACTCATAACAACTATGATAAACTATTTACTAGTATTGGATGACATAAACTCAAATAGAACGTGACCCAAAGCTCAAATTTGAATTACAAAAATGCCTCTAAAATAATGTAAATACATTATAAAAAATTAAATATATATACCAAATTTATTTGAAGGGATGTATCTTTCAAATAGTTAATAATGCTTAAAATAGTTTCTACTGATTTCCATTTGATTTTGTTTTCCAACTTTTGGGTGTCTTCTAGAATAGAGAACAAAACCTTCTTTCACACAGCCAGAGAGATATTTTCAAAGGAATAGAAGATGAAGAGTGGTTCTAATTCTAACTTGATAATCAAATAAGTATGTATTATATACAATTAAGCAGAGATTAATGATTTAAAGGAACGCATCCCGAGTAATAAGTCTCATTCATGAAATTTATTAATTCATTGTTGAAAGGTATTCTTTTCTTACTATGTGCCTTTTTTGTATTAAATTACGCTCATACCTTCCCTTTAACCTTTTCACTTAACGTTTAATCGAGTCTTCAAACTCTAATTCACAAATCTATATATCTATATCTATATTATTATAAAAGTATGAATAAAATATTGAATTACAAAAATAATCTTTTAATAGTAACCATAATAACTCACAATAAAAGGACATAATCGGAATTCTAGACATTAGCCTTGTAATCCTATTAGTTTTAGGACATAATACTACACGTTAGGATTTCTACATGATTATCTTTAGGAATCCTATTAATATAATTATTTTCGGGCATAGATATTAGCCTTGTAATCCTATTAGTTTTAGGACATAATACTACACGTTAGGATTTCTACATGATTATCTTTAGGAATCCTATTAATATAATTATTTTCGGGCATAGATATTAGCCTTGTAATCCTATTAGTTTTAGGACATAATACTACACGTTAGGATTTCTACATGATTATCTTTAGGAATCCTATTAATATAATTATTTTCGGGCATAGATATTAGCCTTGTAATCCTATTACTTTTAGGATACACTTCTGAAGAAATTCCTATTACTAATTTTATTTGAAAACGTATTATATTGTCCAAATTCATTTAGAAATAGGAGAGCCTATATATTATTATAAAAGTACGAATATAATATTGATAAACCAAAATAGCCCTAAAATATTAAACAGAAGAACTCATAGGGAAATGACATAGCTGTAATAACTTATTTTTTTGGATTATAATAACTTATATGTTAATTTTTTTAATATTTAAAATTTTAAAATTAATATAAGCTTGTCTATTGAATTCTTATTAAAAATATGTAAGAATGTTTAATAAAATCAATTTCATAAGAATCCTCCATATTGATAATATATTACCACTCTATAATATTCAATACCAAATAAAATAAAAGTAATATTAAACGGATTGCATAAAGCTTTGAAATTAAGAAAATAAACTCCAATATAATATATTACTATATTATATTTGAACTATTTTCCTACTCAAATAATATTTTTTATTATTAATTTTTCATGTAATATATAAAAATATACTCAATTATTAAAGAACAACTAAGAAAATTCTTATTAAAGAACAACTAAAAATATGTAGGAATGTTTAATACAATCTTGTCTATTGAATTCTTATTAAAAATATGTAGGAATGTTTAATAAAATTAATTTCATAAGAATCCTCCATATTGGTAATACATTACCACTCTATAATATTCAATACCAAGAAAAATAAAAGTAATGCTAAACGGATTGCATAAAGCTTTGAAATTAAGAAAAAAATCCCCAAGATAATATATTATTATATTATATTTGAACTGTTTTCCTACCCAAATAATATTTTTTTATTATTAATTTTTCGTGTAATATATAAAAATATAGCCAGTTATTAAAGAACAATTAAATTTTTTTTAAGAATATAAATGTGTGAGAAAAGAAATAAAAAGGTTGGTAAGAGCCAATACCACTAATGATTTTGCAAACATAAAGATCTAAAAGTGGAATGTCATCGATCTTTTTACTCTTTAAAAATAAAATTTATGGCGGATAAAATTATAATCACGGTTAAATATTCAAACATGAGATGAACTAATTTTAAGAATCTAAATCAACAGAAAATAAATTATATTTTATGTTAAAACCAAATAATCAAATCTTTCAATTAATTATTTAGCAAGAGAATTCAATTAAATTATTTTTTAAATTCATCATATGAGTAAAATTATTTTTCAAGTTAAAAAACAAATCACAGGGTACATACATTTATTCCATAAAAAGAGTGTTAGAGATTTAAAAACATAGATCACAAAGTAAAAATGATTAGTATGATATTAAGAAGGCCATACTGTTTGAGGAAGCACAATCAATGCTAAATCCTGAACAAGAATAAATTTTCAAGACTATATTATAGAAAATCGACTCTGGTATAGCAGGATTATCCTTTGTAGATGCCTTCGGCGGAATCGAAGTAATATTCATATGTCATGCATTACTTGCAAATGTCATATCAAAAGGCATGATATTGTTAGCAACAAGAACAAGTGGTGTACCAGCAACGATTTTATTATGAGGTCGTACAAATCACTTTAGATTTGATATACCTCTTCTAATAACTGAAATAACCATCACAAATATATCAAATCAGAGCAATAGTGCTAAATTTATAAGGAATGCAAAAGTGATAATATGGGATGAAGTGCTTTTGGCTAAGCGCCAAACGATCGAAAAAATCGCCCAGAGTTTTAGAGATATATTAGATATTGATGAACCGTTTGGTGGAAAAGTAAGAGTTTGGGAGGTGATTTCTGTCAAGTACGATCAGCAGTTCCAAAATTGACCAAAGCAGAAACTGTAAAAGCTAGCTTGTCAAAATTATACTTATGACCTCAAATGAAAAATATTCAAATGACAAGAAATATAAAAGTAAAAACAAATCCAATGTTCAATGACTTCATGCTTTGTATCATAAACGAAGAAGAGGATCCAATAAAAGATGATTTGGTTCTTCTAGAACACTTGGTTATCAACCTCATTGGTAATAGTAGTGCATTTAATAAGGAAATTATTTTCATTATTAGATTAAAATATAATTTGTGCAAATTATATGATAGAAATTAAAGAGCTATCTTAGCTAGCGGAAATGAATATGTTGATCAACTGAAATGTTGATTGCTAAGTTTTATGGTAAAAATAAAATATTTTTCAGTTTTGACTAAACAGAAGATGATACCAATAACAACTACCAAGAAGAATACTTAAATACTTTAATACCAAATGGTCTTCTACCGTACATGTTTGTTGTCAAGTTCATTATTTTTTACGTATGTTAGTGTCACCATATATATAATAGACTAATTTAAAATTGATCTTCCATTACATATAGGTTGATTTTGAAGAAAAATATGCTCGTCATGCAACTGAAAACTTAGATTCGCTGAATAACTTATGTAATAGTACACATATGATATATAAGTTTTGACAATAACGTCATACATACAGAACTTATGATACTGATCAATGTGCTTCTAAGTATGTGTTTATCCCCGAATTCAACTTTCGTCTTCCGAAACTAAAGAATATCCTTTTAAATTTGTGTGAAAATAATATTCAGTATGTTTATGTGTTTATAGTTATAATAAATAAAGCACAAGGAAAAACATCCTAAATATTGAACTATATTTACCATAATATATTTTCTTATACGAATAACTATATGTTGTACTTTCAAGAGAGATATCAATATCGATAACAAGAATTCTGGTTATGGCAGAGTAACCAAAGCATTAGAAGAAAACATATACAAAACAACTGTCACGACTCCAAATTCCCTCTGTAGGAGGTCGTGATGGCACCTAGTCTCTAAGACTAGGTAAGCCTATCAATGCGGAATAATCAAAAATATCTGAAATAAATAAACTACAATTCAAATAATTACAACTCCCAAAACCAGGTAGAAATAAGTCACAAGCTTCTAAAATATTTATTCTCAATGTCTCTATGTATCAAGGTCTAAAGAAAAATAAGGAAGCAACATAAAAATGATAGAAAGGGACTCCGGAGTCTGCGGACGCTGGCAGATATACCTCGAAGTCTCCGTGCGCAGGTAACTCACTAATGTCTTGGATGATAAGATGTACTTGGATCTGCACAAAAAGATGTGCCGAAGCATAGTATGAGTATACAACATCGGTATCCAGTAAGTGCCAAGCCTAACCTCGGTAGAGTAGTGACGAGGTCAGGTGAAGCCCTACTAAAATATAATAATGGCATGGTAAAATGTTTAACAATATAGTAAAATAAAATGACATTGGAAATGAATCAAGTAGTGTGTCACCATTTAATTAAGCAAAATAATGGCAAATAATATCTCGTAGAAACAAAATCGAATTTTCTTTCTACTTTAAGAAAATCACAATAAATAATCAAGGCAACTGCGGCCATAAATTAATATCAACAAGGGCACTCTCGAGATACCGCCTCGTCGTCCCAAATTATAAATAAATTCACAATATTTTATTTCCTTATCTCACCGCAGGAGCCTTCACAATTTATTTGAAAGAAAATATTTTTTCCGAAATAGCATCCCGCGTTTTAGCCATCCTTATCACACCGCATGACTTCTAGTAGTTCCCCCTACTAGCCACGCGTATCAAGCCACCCTTATCTCACCGCATGCGTTTCAATACCCAGACCTTATGCCACCACATGCGTATAAATATCACAATATATCACAATTTGCACCCCAAGTGCTCAAATAATGTAACTTGCCAAAATAATTCAACAAAAATATTTTTCCACAATAAAGAGCTCACGGCTCCATCACAATGAGTACAAAAAAATCATACAAAATATTCAAGAATAAATAATTCAGGAAAATCATATTTCAAAACCTTTAATACGTTGCTTCAATATCAAATTTAAAATGTCAAATATTTCATATTAATAATGTTTAATTTAAAGAAAATCACCCTTCAAATAATGCGCAGAATAAAAGAAACCAAGTTTCAATTAAACAAGTATAACAATTAGCAGGAAAAGGTCAAACAAATTTAAGGTATATATCTCAGATCAATGATGAAGAATATAACAAGATAAAATAATTGAATAAATGTGCAACAATGATCTACACAATTTAAAAATATAATCTTTCACATTTAGCCCGTGTACACACTCGTCACCTCATATACACGATTTTCAACACATTTCAATAATCACTTTAATATCAATTCTAGGGAAAACTTCCCCCACACAAGGTTATACAAGTCACTTACCTCGACTTGCTCCAATTTAACCAAGTAGTATGCTTTTGTCATGACCCGAAATTCCCACATTCTAGGCAAGCCAACGCTAGAATAATATTAACTAATTTTTAAACAATCTTTAAATTATTAATAATCAAGGAAAGAAAAGTGGAAGCAAAGTTTGAAATATAGTGAAATAATCCATAAAAAATAACGGTATCTAAATACCATTCCAGAATTGGTATCACAAGTGCACGAGCTTCTAGAATAAATATAAATAAAGGTCTGAATAAATAAAGTTGTCTGGAAATAAACGCACAGCTAAAGTAAAATAGACGGGGACTTCAGAACTGCGGACGCCATGCAGTTATACCTCAAGTCTCCTCTGGTAGCTGAAATCCGAGCAAGTCCNNGCTCTCACAATATATTCACATTCGGTTCTGTTGCGGCGTGCAACCCGCTCCTCCAATATATTAATTTTAATCAAGTGTGTCATATATTATTTCAATCAAGTATATATATATATACTTTTAAATAAGTCTGTTGCGACGTGCAATCCGATCCCCCAATATTAACTTTTAATAAGTCTGTTGCGGCGTGCAACCCGATCCTCCAATATTAACTTTTTTGTTATAAGTTTATTGCGGCGTGCAACCCGATCCTCCAATATTAACTTTTTTTTATAAGTCTATTGCGGCATGCAACCCGATCCTCCAATATATCCATTCCAATAAATTCTTATAGAAGCAATTTCCCCAATAAATGCAACAATTAATATAAAATTATAAAAATAACAAGTATACAATAATTATGATTTAATTATGAAGCAAACAATGACAAATAGCAAATTATTATAGAAATCAGGGAGAAAATAGGCAGTTAAATATTTAATATGCTAAATGTCAAATAACAATTAAAACACATAATTCAAATAACATGTAACAATTAATGCAAGAATTCAAGAATTTATATTTGACAAAGAATAAGAGAGAAATAATTATTATAGTAATTAATTTATGATTAAAAATAATTTATGATTTTTCAAGTAAGCATGCAAACAATTAATTCGACGACGTATAGACACTCATAACCTCGCCTATACGTCATTCACATGCAATTTACATAACAAATAATTTAAGGGTTCTATTCCCTCAAGTCAAGGTTAACCCCGACACTTACCTCGCTTTACAAATTCTAATCAATTACTCAACCACAACTTTTCCTTTTAAATTTGCCTCCGAAAGCTTCAAATCTATTCACAAACAATTCAATATATTCAATACTAATCATAGGAATTAATTTCATATGAATTTACATATTTTCTGGATAAAATCAAAAATTCATTAAAATTTTTGGCAGTGGAACCCACGTCTCAGATCCCGAAAAAACTTACGAAATCCGAACACCCGTTCCGATATGAGTTCAACCATAAAGAATTTGTCCAATTCCGATGTCAAATGGACCTTCAAATCTTAATTTTTCATTTTTTGGAAAGTTTTACAAAAACTCCAATTTCTTCCATCTAAATCCGAAATAAATGATGAATATAGGCTTAGATTTATGAAATACAATCACTATATGATAAAGAACACTCACCCAGATCGAAATCATGAAAAACTCCTTTGAAATCGCCTCTAAGCCGAGTTATAATTGAGGGTTTGTGAAAAATGGGTAAAATCCCGTTTTGGTTCTGTTTTAAGTCACAGGGGTCGGGCCTTCTTCGCGTTCGCGAAGGGCCTGTCACGTTCGCGATGAGTAGCAGCCCGTGGCTTTCACGTTCGCGAGTCCTCCTGCGCGTTCGCGAAGGCTCCCCCCCGGCCTTCGTGTTCGCGAGGCATTGCTCGCGTTCGCGATGAAGGAATAATCAACCTTTACCCAGGTGTGCCTAACACAACGCGTTCGCGAGGAGCTAGTCGCGTTCGCGAAGGGTAATGCCCCCATCGCTTCGCGTTCGCGACCAAGCCTTCGCTTTTGCGAAGAAGAAAACTTCAGCTTCCCAGTTTACTCTTCGCGTTCGCGAGAGTACCTTCGCAAACGCGAAGAAGGACATGCCAGAACACCTGCTGCAGCAAAATATCAGACTTTCAAAGTCCAAAACCTCCCGTAGCCTATCCGAAACTCACCCGAGCCCTCGGGGCTCCAAATCAAATATGCACACAAGTCCTAAAATATCATACGAACTTGCTCGCATGATCAAATCGCCAAAATAACACCTAGAACTACGAATCGGACACCAAATCAAAGAAAGTTTTCAAGAAAACTTTAAAACTTATATTTTTACAACCGGACGTCCGAATCACGTCAAATCAACTCCGATTCTAACCAAATTTGGCAGACAAGTGATAAATATTATAGTGGACCTATACCGGACTCCGAAACTAAAATACGGACCCGAGGTCAATAAATCCAACATCAGTAATTTCTTAGAAATCATTAAACTTTCAAGCTTTTAAGTTTTCATCAAAATTCCATATCTCGGACTAGGGACCTCGGAATTCGATTCCGGATATACGCCCAAGTCCCAAATCACGATACAAACCTACCAGAATTATCAAAACACTGATCCGGGTCCGTTTACTCAAAATGTTGACCAAAGTCAACTTAGTTGCGTTTTAAAGCTCTATTTCACATTTTAATCCATTTTTCACATAACAACTTTCTGGAAAATTGTACGGACTGCGCACGCAAGTCGAGGAATGATAAATGGTGCTTTTTGAGGTCTTAGAACACATAATTACTTATTAAATTTAAAGATGACATTTTGGGTCATCACAGCGTTTTCCTCGATTTTTCAATTTCGATCGACTCGTATCTAGTCATAATTAATTCGATACAGTCAACAAAAATTATAGAATTAATTCCATAAGAAAATACTTATTTTTCAATAAAATCTGAAATTAACTCAAAAATGGACCGAGGGGCCCACGCCTCGGAATCCGGCGAAAGTTACGAAATATGAACGCCTATTCAACTACGAGTCCAACCATACCATTTTTACAAAAATCCGACATCAACTTGACCTCCAAATCTCAAATTCTCATTTTGAAATCCCTATACCCAAATCCTCTTATTTCACCTCAAAAACATGTAATCTATTCGAAATATTCAATGATAATCCAATATAATTGACTAACAATGATCACATGTGACTTAACGCAAGTTTCCCCGTGAATTCTCTCTGAAAAATTGCACAAAACCGTGTTGAAAATGTCCAAATGATAAAAATATCGGAACCCCTCTATTTTTGTAATCTGGTCAGTGTTTTCGCATCTGCGGCAACTTGGCCGCTTCTGCGCCAACCGCATGTGCGGAAAAAAGTCCCGCATCTGCGCCTTTGACCGCATTTGTGTGCATGTTTGCGCTCTTGCGCAGGCCGCTTCTGCGCGCATCCCTTCGCATTTGCGCTCACGCAGGTGCGACATTTCCCTCGCACCTGCGACCATTGCCCCATAGTCCATCGCATCTGTGCTTTCCAGTCTCGCTTCTGCGAGCTCGCACCTGCGATAGAATTTTTGCATGTGCGAATGCAACAGAGGGCAGAAACTTTCGCTATTTCTTCTAAGTCCGAATTTGATCCGTTAACCATCCGAAACTCACCCGAGGCCCCCGGGACCTCAACCAAATGTACCAATAAGTCCTAAAACATCATATGAATTTAGTCGAGCCTTCAAATCACATCCAACAACACTAAAACACGATTCACACATAGATTCAAGCCTAATGAACTTTGAAATTTCTAATTTCTACAAATGACTTCGGTACCTATCAAATCACGTCTGATTTACCTCGAATTTTGCGCACAAGTCATAAATGATATAACGGAGGTATTCAAATTTTCAGAATCAGATTTCGACCCTGATATCAAAAAGTCAACCCCTTGGTCAAACTTCCCAAAAATTCAACTTTCGGCATTTCAAGGCTAATTCCACTACAAACTTCCAAATAAAATTTCGATCACGCTCCTAAGTCCAAAATCACCATACGGAGCTATTGGAATCATCAAAATTCTATTCCGGGGTCGTTTGCACATAATTCGACATTCGGTCACTGTTTGAATTAAAACTTTTAATATTTTTTTAGAATTCCATATCTCGGGCTAGGGACCTCAGAATTAAATTCCAGGCATACGCCCAAGTCCCAAATCACGATACGGACCTACCAAAATTGTCAAAACACTGATCCGAGTCCGTTTGCTAAAAATATTGGCCAAGGCCAACTCAATTGAGTTTTAAAGCTCTAATTCATATTTTAATTTATTTTTTGCATAAAAACTTTCTGGAAATATTTTTTACGGACTGCGCACGCAAGTCGAGTAATAATAAATAATGCTTTTTGAGGTGTTAGAACACAGAATTAATTATTAAATTTAAAGATGATATTTTAGGTCATCACATTCTCCACCTCTAAAACAAACGTTCGTCCTCGAATGGAGTTAGAAGAAATACCTGAGCTGGTGAATAAGTGTGGATAACAGCTGCGCATATCATGCTCGGTCTCTCAAGTCGCCTCTTCGACCGGATGACCCCTCCACTGAACCTTTACGGAAGCAATGTTCTTTGACCTCAACTTTCAAACCTGCCTATCCAAAATAGCCACTGGTTCCTCAACATAAGATAGATCCTTGTCCAACTGAACCAAACTGAAGTCTAACAGATGAGATGGATCGCCGTGATATTTCTGAAGCATGGAAACATGGAATACCGAATGAACCGCAGAGAGACTAGGTGGTAGTGCAAGTTTGTAAGCCACCTCTCCAACTCTCTCAAGAATCTCAAAAGGCTCAATATACCTAGGGCTCAACTTGCCCTTCTTCCCGAACCTCATCACACCCTTCATAGGCGAAACCCAGATCAATACCCGCTCACCAACCATGAATGCAACATCACGAACCTTCCGATCTGCATAACTCTTCTGTCTAGATTGGGTTGTACGAAGTCGATCCTGAATCAACTTAATCTTTTCCAAGGCATCCTGAACCAAGTCTGTACCCAATAGTCTAGCCTCGCCCGGTTCGAACCAACCCACTGGAGATTGGCATCGCCTACCATACAAGGCCTCACACGGAGCCATCTGAATGCTTGACTGGTAACTGTTGTTGTAAACAAACTCCGCAAGTGGTAAGAATTGATCCCAAGCACCCCCAAAATCTATCGCACATGCACGAAGCATATCCTCTAGTATCTGAATAGTGCATTCGGATTGCCCGTCCGTCTGAGGGTGAAATGCTATACTCAACTCTACCCGAGTACCCAACTCACGCTGTACTGCCCTCCAAAACCGTGAGGTAAACTGTGTACCCCGGTCAGAGATGATAGATACCGGTACACCGTGAAGTCTGATAATCTCGCGGATATATACCTGAGCCAGCTGCTCTGAAGAGTAAGTAGTAATCACAGGAATGAAATGAGCTGATTTGGTTAGCCTATCCACAATCACCCAAACTGCATCAAACTTCCGCTGAGTCCGTGGGAGCCCAACAACAAAATCCATAGTGATCCGCTCCCATTTTCATTCTGGAATCTCTAACTTCTGATGTAATCCACTCGGTCGCTGATGCTCATATTTCACCTGTTGAAAATTTAGACACCGAGATACATACCCCACTATGTATTTCTTCATCCACCTCCACCAATAGTGTTGTCTCAAGTCCTGATACATATTTGCAGCACGCAGATGAATGGAGTACCGCAAACTGTGAGCCTCCTGGAGAATCAACTCATGCAAGCCATCTACATTGGGTACACATAGCCTGCCCTACATCCGTAGTACACCGTCATCTCTAATAGTGACTTCCTTGCATCACCGTGCTGAACTGTATCCTTCAGGACAAGCAAATGAGGGTCATCATACTGACGCTCCCTGATACGATCATAAAGAGAAGACTGAGAAACCACACAAGCCAAAACTCGGCTCGGCTCGGAAACATCCAACTTGACAAACTGGTTGGCTAAGGCCTGAACATCCAAGGCTAAAGGCCTCTCTGTTACCGGTAAATATGCTAAGCTGCCCAAACTCTCCGCCTTACGACTCAAGGCATCGACCACTACATTGTCCTTCCCAGGATGATAGAGAATGGTGATATCATAATTCTTAAGCAACTCCAACCATCTCCGCTACCGAAAATTAAGATCCTTCTGTTTAAACAGATGTTGTAGACTCCGGTGATCGGTGTAGACCTCATAATGGACACCGTACAAATAATCCCGCCAAATTTTTAAGGCATGAACAATAGCTGCTAACTCCAGGTCATGTACATGATAATTATTCTCATGCACCTTTAACTGTCTGGA
>AWOL01S0036548.1:0-23090 GCA_000715115.1 Nicotiana otophora | reverse complement strand
GGGAATCAGGCGGAATTCTAGTTTTTTAGCCATATGACACAAAAATACGAGGAACGGTCATGGCGGAGCGGTGACTATGGTTCTTTAGGTCGTACTTGATG
The DNA here is from genome assembly GCA_000715115.1 of Nicotiana otophora. NCBI lineage: Eukaryota > Viridiplantae > Streptophyta > Magnoliopsida > Solanales > Solanaceae > Nicotiana > Nicotiana otophora. The sequence continues at coordinate 22,989 of AWOL01S0036548.1, read as the reverse complement.
ACCTGGAAAAATTTTAGGCGATCCGATTCCCGGGGGGTCCGGACTCACTCAGAAGGTGTGGGATATAGCACACGAAAATATGGGAATCATGTGAAATTCTAGTTTTTTCCCCGTAAAACGCAAAAAACAAGAGGAACTGTCATGAAAGGGCAGTGACTATGGTTCTTTAGGTCGTATTTGATCGCCCGGAAAAATTTTAGGCGATCCGAGTCCGGGGGGCCCTGCCCACTCGAAAGGCGTGGACACACGAAAATATGGGAGTCAGGCGGAATTCTTGTTTCTTTGCTGTAAAACGCAAAAAGAACGAGGAACGGTCATGGAGGGGTGGCGAATATGGTGTCTTAGGTCGTATTTGAAAGACCGCAAAAATTTTAGGCGATCGGGGTCCGGGATACCTGGACCTACTCAGAAGGCGTGGGCTATAGCACACACAAATATGGGAATAGGGCATAATTCTAGTTTTTAGGCCGTAAAACGCAAAAACAAGAGGAACAGTCATGGCGGGGCAGTGACTATATTTCCTTAGGTCGAATTTTTGACCCAAACATATTTTAGGCGATCCGGTTCTGGGGGGCCCGGGCGCACTTAGAAAGCGTGGTAGCACACGAAAATATGGGAGTCGGGCAAAATTCTAGTTTTTTGGCCGTAAAACGCAAAACAATGAGGAATAGTCATGGAGGGGTGGTGACTATGGTTCCTTAGGTCATATTCGATGTCCCAAAAAAAATTTAAACTATTCGGGTCCGGGCGGCCCTACCCACTGGGAAGGCGTGGGCTATAGCACACGAAAATATGGGAATCGGGTGGAATTATAGTTTTTTGGCTGTAAAACGCAAACAAACGAGGAACGGTCATAGAAGGGAGGTGATTATGGTTCTTTAGGTAGTATTTCATGGCCCGGAAAACTTTTAGGCGATCCGAGTCCAGTGGGCCCGACCCAATCGGAAGGCGTGAGCTATAGCACACACAAATATAGGAATCAGGCGGAATTCTATTGTTTTGGCCGTAAAACGCAAAAAATGAGGAACGATTATGGAGGGGCGGTGACTATGGTTCCTTAGGTAGTATTTGATGGCCCTGAAAAATTTTAGGCGATCCGGGTCTGGGGGACCCGGGCTCACTCAGAAGGCATGGGCTATAGCACACGAAAATATGTGAATCAGGGGAAATTCTAGTTGTTTGGTCTTAAAAAGCAAAAAGACGAGGAACGGTCATAGCAGGGTAGTGAATATGGTTCTTTAGGTCATATTGGATGGCCCGGAAAAATTTTAGGCGATCCGAGACAGGGGTGCCCGGCCTACTCGGAAGGCGTGGGCTATAGCACACGAAAATATGGGAATCAGGCAAAATTCTAGTTTTTTGGCCGTAAAATGCAAAAAATGAGGAAAGGTTATGGCGGGGCGGTGACTATGGTTCCTTAGGGATCGAAAAAATTTTAAGCTGTCCGGCTCCGTGGGCCCAAATCAATGGGAAGGCGTGGGCTATAGCACACGAAAATATGGGAATCGGGCAAAATTCTAGTTTTTTGGCCGTAAAATGCAAAAAATGAGGAAAGGTTATGGCGGGGCGGTGACTATGGTTCCTTAGGGATCGAAAAAATTTTAAGCTGTCCGGCTCCGTGGGCCCAAATCAATGGGAAGGCGTGGGCTATAGCACACGAAAATATGGGAATCGGGCAAAATTCTAGTTTTTTGGCCGTAAAACGCAAAAACAAGAAGAAACGGTCATGGCGGGGCGGTGTCTACGGTTCCTTAGGTCATATTTGATATCCTGGTAAAAAGTGTAGGCGATCAGAGTTCGGGCGGAACGGACCCACTCGGAAGGCGTGGGCTATAGCACACGAAAATATGGGAATCGAGCGAAATTCTAGTTTTTGTTCCGTAAAATGCAAAGAAACGATGAACGGTCATGGCGGGGCGGTGACTATGGTTCCTTAGGTCATATCTGATGGGCCGAAAACATTTTAGGCGATACGGTTCAGAGTGGCCCGGGCTCACTCGGAAGGCGTGGGCTATAGCACACGAAAATATGGGAATCGGGCGAAATTCTCGTTTTTTCATCGTAAAACTCAAAACAACGAGCAACAGTCATGGCGGGCGGAGACTATGGTTCCTTAGGTCATCTTCGATGGCCCGGAAAATTTTTAAACTATCCGGGTCCTGGCAGCCCTAGGAAGGCATGGGCTATAGCACACGAAAATATGTGAATCAGGGGAAATTCTAGTTTTTTGGTCTTAAAATGCAAAAAAACGAGTAACGGTCATGGAAGGGTAGTGAATATGGTTCTTTAGGTCGTATTTGATGGCCCAAAAAAGTTTTAGGCGATCCGAGACAGGGGTGCCCGGCCTACTCGGAAGGCGTGGGCTATAGCACACGAAAATATGGGAATTAGGCGGAATTCTAGTTTTTTGGCCGTAAAATGCAAAAACTGAGGAAAGGTTATGGCGGGGCGGTGACTATGGTTCCTTAGGGCGTATTTGAGGGCTCAGTAAATTTTAAGCGATCCGGCTCCGGGGGCCCAAATCAATGGGAAGGCGTGGGCTATAGCACACGAAAATATGGGAATCAGGCGAAATTCTAGTTTTGGCCGAAAAATGCAAAAATTGAGGAACGATCATGGAGGGGCGGTGACTATGGTTCCTTAGGTCGTATTTAATGGCCCGAAATAATTTTTGGTGATCCGAGTCCCGGGGGGGCACTCAGAAGGCGTGGACAATAGCACATGAAAATATGGGAATCGGGCGAAATTCTAGTTCTTTGGTCGTAAAACGCAAAAAAAACGAGAAACGGTCATGGCAGGGCGGTGTCTACGATTCCTTAAGTCATATTTGATATCCTGGGAAAAAGTTTAGGCGATTAGGGTTCGGGGGGCATGGACCCACTCGGAAGGCGTGGGCTATAGCACACGAAAATCTGGGAATCGATCGAAATTCTAGTTTTTTTTTCCGTAAAACGCAAAGAAACGAGGAACGGTCATGGCGGGGCGGTGATATGGTTCCTTAGGTCGTATCTGATGGCCCGAAAATATTTTAGACGATACGGTTCTGAGTGGCCCGAACCCACTCGGAAGGCATGGGCTATAGCACACGAAAATATGGGAATCGAGTGAAATTCTAGTTTTTTCGCCGTAAAACGCAAAACAACGAGGAACAGTCATGGAGGGCGGAGACTATAGTTCCTTAGGTCATCTTCGATGGCCCGGAAAATTTTTAAACTATCCGGGTCCGGGCGGCCCTACCCACTGGGAAGGCATGGGCTATAGCACACGAAAATATGGGAATCGAGTGAAATTCTAGTTTTTTCGCCGTAAAACGCAAAACAACGAGGAACAGTCATGGAGGGCGGAGACTATAGTTCCTTAGGTCATCTTCGATGGCCCGGAAAATTTTTAAACTATCCGGGTCCGGGCGGCCCTACCCACTGGGAAGGCATGGGCTATAGCACACGAAAATATGGTAATCGGGCGAAATTCTAGTTTTTTGGCAATAAAACGCAAAACAACGAGAAACGGTCATGGCGGGGTGGTGACTATGGTTCCTTAGGTCGTATTTGATGGCCCGGAAATATTTTTGGCGATCGGGGTTGGGGGGCTCCGGGCACACTTGGAAGGCGTGGGCTATAACACACGAAAATATGGGAATCGTACATGAATTCTAATTTTTTGGCCGTAAAATGCAATAAAAACAAGGAAAGGTCATGGAGGACTGGTTTCTATTGTTCCTTACGTCGTATTTGATGGCCCGGATAAATTTTAGGTGATCCGGGTCCGAGGGGCCCTGCCCACTGGGAAGGCGTTGGTCTACATCCCACGAAAATATGGGAATTGGGCGGAATTCTAGTTTTTTGGCCGTAAAACGCAAACAAACGAGGAACGGTCAAGGTGGGGAAGTGGCTATGGTACCTTAGGCCATATTTGATGGGTCAGAAAATTTTTGGCGATCCCAGTCCGGGGGCCCCGACTTACCTGGAAGGCTTGGGCTATAGCACATGAAAATATGGGAATCGGGCGGAATTCTATTATCTTGGCCGTAAAACGCAAAACATGAGGAACGATCATGGAGAGGTGGTGACTATGGTTCCTTAGGTCATATTTGATGGCCCGGAAAATTTTTATGCCGGGCCCACTCGGAAGGAGTGGGCTATAGCATACGGAAATATGGGAATCGTGCGGAATTCTAGTTTTTTGGCCGTAAAACGCAAAATAACGGGGAACGGTTATGGCGGGGAGGTGACTATGGTTTCTTAGGTTGTATTTGATGGCCCGGAAAAATTTAAGGCTATCCGGGTTTGGAGGGGCCCGACCCACTCGGAAGGCGATACACGAAAATATGGTAATCGGGGCGGAATTTTAGTTTTTTTGGACGTAAAATGCAAACAAACGAGGAAAGGTCATGGCGGGGCGGTGACTATGGTTCCTTAGGTCTTATTCGATGGCCCTAAAATTTTTTATGTAATCCGGGTCAGGAGGGCTCGGGCCCACTAGGAAGACGCGGGCTATAACACACAAAAATATGGGAATCGGGCGGAATTCAAGTTGTTTGGCCGTAAAACGCAAACAATTGAGGAACGGTCATGGAGGGGAGGTCGCTATGGTTCCTTAGGTTGTATTGGATGGCCCGGAAACATATAAGGCGATCTGGGTCCGGAGGGGCCCGACCCACTCGGAAGGCGGCACACGAAAATATGGTAATCGGGCGGAATTCTAATTTTTTGGCCGTAAAATGCAAACAATCGAGGAACGGTCATGGTGGGGTGGTGACTATGGTTCCTTAGGTCGTATTTGATGGCCCGTAAATATTTTAGGCGATCGGGTTCCGGGAGGTCCGGGCACACTCGGAAGGCGTGGGCATAACACACGAAAATATGGGAATCGGGCGGGAATTATAGTTTTTTGGCCATATAACGCAATAAAAACGAGGAAAGGTCATGGATGGGAGGTGAATATTGTTCCTTAGGACGTATTTGATGGACTAGATAAATCTTAGACGATCCGGGTCCGGGGGGCCCTGCCCACTGGGAAGGCGTGGGTCTACAGCAAACGAAAATTTCAGAATCGGGCGGAATTCTTGTTTTTGGGCCGGAAAACACCAACAAACGAGGAACGCTCATGGCGGGGCAGTGGCTATGGTACCTTAGGTCATATTTGATGGGTCGGAAAAATTTTAGGTGATCCGAGTCCGGGTGCCCCAACCCACTTGGAAGGCGTGGGCTATAGCACACGAAAATGTGGGAATCGGGAGGAATTCTAGTTTTTTAGCCGTAAAACGCAAAAGAACGAGGAACGGTCATGGTGAGGCGGTGACTATGGTTCCTTAGGTTGTATTTGATGGCCCGAAAAAATTTAATGTTATCGGGTCTGGAGGGGCCCGGCCCACTCGGATGGCGGCACACGAAAATATGGCAATCGGGGCGAAATTCAAGTTTTTTGGCCGTAAAACGCAAATAAACGTGGAACGATCATGGAGGGGCGGTGACTATGGTTCCTTAGGTCCTATTTGACGGCTCTAAAAACTTTTAGGCGATCCGGGTTCGGAGGATCCGGCCCACTCGAAAGGCCCCTATAGCACTCAAAAATTTGGAAATCGGGCGGAATTCTAATTGTTTGGCCGAAAAACGCAAAACATGAGGAACGGTCATGGCGGGGTGGTGACTATGGTTCTTTAGGTCTTATTCTATGGCCCGAAAAACATTTAGGCGATCCGGGTCCTTGGGGTCCGGGCCCACTCGAAAGGCGTGGGCTACAACACACTGAAGTATGAGAATCGAGCGGAATTCTAATATTTTGGCCGTAAAACACAAAACAATGAGAAACGGTCATGGAGGGGTGGTACCTATGGTTCCTTAGGTCGTATTTCATGGCCCGGAAAGGTTTTAAGCGATCGGTGTCCGGGGACCCGGGCCCACTCGGAAGGCGTGGGTTATAACACACAAACATATGGGAATCGGACGAAATTCTAGTTTTTTGGCCGTAAAACGCAAAAAATGAGAAACGATCATGGAGGGGCAGTGACTATTATTCCTTAGGTCATATTGATGGCCCAGAAAATTTTTAGGCGATCCGAGTCTGGTGGGCGGGGCCCACTCGGAAGGCGTGGGCTGCATACGAAAATATGGGAATTGGGCGGAATTGTAGTTTTATGGCCGTAAAATGCAAACAAAAGAGGAACGGACATGGCGGGGCAGTGGCTATGGTACCTTAGGTCATATTGGATGTGTCGGAAAATATATAGGCGATCCGGGTCCACTCGGAAGGTGCACACGAAAATATGGGAATCGGGTGGAATTCTAGTTTGTTTGCCGTAAAAAGCAAAACAACGAGGAACGGTCATGGAGGGGCGGTTGCTATGGTTCCTTAGGTTGTATTTATGGCCCAGAAAAAGTTTAGGCGATCCAAGTCCGGGGGCCCTGGCCCACTTGGAAGGCGTGGGCTATAGCACACGAAAAAATGGGAATCAGGCGGAATTCTAGTTTTTTGGCCGTAAAACACAAAAAACGAGGAACGAACATGGCGGGGCGGTGACTATTGTTCTTTAGGTCGTATTGATGGCCCGAAAAAGTTTTAGGCGATCCAGGTCTGGTGGGTAGGGCCCACCCGGAAGGCATGGGCAATACACAAAAATATGGGAATTGGGCGGAATCTAGTATTTTGGCCGTAAAACGCAAACAAATGAGGAACAGATTTGGCGGGGCAGTGGCTCTGGTACCTTAGGTCATATTTTATGGGTCGGAAAAATTTTAGGCGATCCGACTCCGGGATCCTGGCCCACTTGGAAGGCGTGGGCTATAGAACACGAAAATATTGGAATCGGGCAGAATTCTAGTTTTTTGGCCATAAAACGTAAAACACGAGGAACGATCATAGTGGGGTGGTGACTATGGTTCCTTAGGTCCTATTTGATGGCCCGGAAAAAATTTAGGTGATCCGGGTCTGGAGGGCCCGGGCCGACTCGGAAGACGTGGGTTATAGCACACGAAAATATGGTAACAAGGCAGAATTCTAGTTCTTTGGCCGTAACATGCAAACAAATGAGGAACAGACATGGCAGGGCAGTGGCTATGGTACCTTAGGTCATATTTGATGGGTCGGAAAAATTTAAGGCGATCCGAGTCCGGGGGCCGCGACCCTCTTGGAAGGCGTGGGCTATAGCACACGAAAATATGGGAATCGGGTGAAATTCTAGTTTTTTGGCCATAAAATACAAAAACTCTGGAACGATCATGGCGGGGTGGTGACTATGGTTCCTTAGGTCGTATTTTATGGCCCGAAAATTTTTTAGGCAATTTAGGTCTGGGGGGCCGAGCCCACTCAAAAGACGTGGGCTATAGCACACGAAAATATGGGAATTGGGCGGAATTTAAGTTTTTTGGCCGTAAAACGCAAAACAATGAGGAACGGTCATGGAAGAGCGGTGACTATGGTTTCTTAGGTCGTATTTGATGACCCGAAAAAATTTAAAGCGATCCGGATACGGAGGGGCCCATCCCACTCGGAAGGCGGCACACGAAAATATCGTAATCGGGAGGAATTCTAGTTTTTTGGCCGTAAAACGCAAAAACACGAGGAACTGTCATGGCGGGGCAGTGACTATGGTTTCTTAGTTGCTATTTGATGGCCCAGAAAATATTTAGGCGATCCGGGTCAGGGGGCCGGGCCTACTTGGAAGGCGTGGGCTATAGCACACGAATATATGGGAATCGTACATGAATTCTAGTGTTTTGGCCATAAAACGAAAAACAACGAGGAACGGTCATGGAGGGGGGTGACTATGGTTCCTTAGGTTGTATTTGATGGCACGGAAAAATTTAAGGTGATCCGGGTCCGGAGGGGCCCGTCCCACTCGGAAGGCGACACACGAAAATATGGTAATAGGGCAGAGTTCTAGTTTTTTGGCTGTAAAACGCACAAAAATGAGGAACGGTCATGGTGGGGCTGTGACTATGGTTCCTTAGGTCCTATGTGATGGCCCAAAATATTTTTAGGCGATCCGTGTCTGGGGGCCAACCCCACTCGGAAGGCGTGGGCTATAGCACACGAAAATATGGGAATCGGGCGGAATTCTAGTTTTTCTACCGTAAAATGCAAAAACATGAGGAACGGTCATGGAGGGGCGGTCACTATGGTTCCTTAGGTTGTATTTGATAGCCCGAAAAAATACAAGGCGATTTGGGTTAAGAGGGGCCCGACCCACTCGGAAGGCGGCACACGAAAATATGGTAATCGGGCGGAATTCTAGTCTTTTGGCTGTAAAACGCAAAACAACGAGAAACGGTCATGGCGGGGTGGTGACTATGGTTCCTTCGGTCGTATTTGATGGCCCGAAAAAATGTTAGGCGATCGGGGTCCGGGGGCTCCGGGCACACTCGAAAGGCGTGGGCTATAACACATGATAATATGGGAATCGGGCGGGAATTCTAGTTTTTTGGCCGTAAAACGGAATAAAAACAAGGAAAGGTCATGGAGGGGTGGTGTCTATTGTTCCTTACATCGTATTTGATGGCCCGGATAAATTTTAAGCTCATCCGGGTCCGAGGGGCCCTGCCCACTGGGAAGGCGTTGGTCTACATCCCACGAAAATATGGGAATTAGGCGGAATTCTAATTTATGGCCGTAAAACGCAAACAAATGAGGAACGGTCATGGTGGGGCATTGGCTATGGTACCTTAGGTCATATTGGATGGGTCGGAAATATTTTAGGCGATCCCATTCTGGGGGCCCCGACCTACCTGGAAGGCGTGGGCTATAGCACACGAAAATATGGGAATCGGGCGAAATTCTATTATTTTGGCCGTAAAACGCAAAACATGAGGAACGATCATAGCGAGATGGTGACTATGGTTTCTTATGTCGTATTTGATGGCCCAGAAAATTTTTATGCCGGGCCCACTCGGAAGGCGTGGGCAATAGCATACGAAAATATGGGAATCGGGCGGAATTCTAGTTTTTTGGTCGTAAAACGCAAAATAATGGGAAACGGTCGTTGAGGGGAGGTGACTATGGTTTCTTAGGTTGTATTTGATGGCCCGGAAAAATTTAAGGCATTCCGGGTCTGGAGGGGCCCGACCCACTCGGAAGGCGGCACACGAAAATATGGTAATCGGGGTGGAATTCTAGTTTTTTGGAAGTACAACGCAAACAAACGAGGAAAGGTCATGGTGTGGCGGTGAATATGGTTCCTTAGGTCCTATTTGATGGCCCTGAAATATTTTAGGTAATCCGGGTCAGGAGGGCCCGGGTCCACTAGGAAGACGTGGGCTATAGCACACAAAAATATGGGAATCGGGCGGAATTCAAGTTGTTTGGCCGTAAAACGCAACAAATTGAGGAACGGTCATGGAGGGGAGGTCACTATGGTTCCTTAGATTTTATTGGATGGCCCGGAAACATATAAGGCGATCTGGGTCCGGAGGGGCCCGACCCACTCGGAAGGCGGCACGCGAAAATATGGTAATCGGGCGGAATTGTAATGTTTTGGCCGTAAAACGCAAACAATCAAGGAATGGTCATGGAGGGGTGGTGACTATGGTTCCTTAGGTCGTATTTGATGGCCCGGAAATATTTTAGGCGATCGGGGTCCGAGGGGTCCGGGCACACTCGGAAGGCGTGGGCTATAACACACGAAAATATAGGAATTCTTGTTTTTGGGCCGGAAAACGCAAACAAACGAGGAACGGTCATGGAGAGGCAGTTGCTATGGTTCCTTAGGTCGTATTTGATGGCCCGGAAATATTTTAGGCGATCGGGGTCCGAGGGGTCCGGGCACACTCGGAAGGCGTGGGCTATAACACACGAAAATATAGGAATTCTTGTTTTTGGGCCGGAAAACGCAAACAAACGAGGAACGGTCATGGAGAGGCAGTTGCTATGGTTCCTTAGGTCGTATTTGATGGCCCGGAAATATTTTAGGCGATCGGGGTCCGAGGGGTCCGGGCACACTCGGAAGGCGTGGGCTATAACACACGAAAATATAGGAATTCTTGTTTTTGGGCCGGAAAACGCAAACAAACGAGGAACGGTCATGGAGAGGCAGTTGCTATGGTTCCTTAGGTCGTATTTGATGGCCCGGAAATATTTTAGGCGATCGGGGTCCGAGGGGTCCGGGCACACTCGGAAGGCGTGGGCTATAACACACGAAAATATAGGAATTCTTGTTTTTGGGCCGGAAAACGCAAACAAACGAGGAACGGTCATGGAGAGGCAGTTGCTATGGTTCCTTAGGTCGTATTTGATGGCCCGGAAATATTTTAGGCGATCGGGGTCCGAGGGGTCCGGGCACACTCGGAAGGCGTGGGCTATAACACACGAAAATATAGGAATTCTTGTTTTTGGGCCGGAAAACGCAAACAAACGAGGAACGGTCATGGCGGGGCAGTGGCTATGGTACCTTAGGTAATATGTGATGGGTCGAAAACATTTTAGGTGATCCGAGAATGGGGGCCCCAACCCACTTGGAAGGCGTGAGCTATAACACACGAAAATGTGGGAATCGGGCGGAATTCTAGTTTTCTAGCCGTAAAACGCAAAAGAACGAGGAAAAGTCATGGTGAGGTGGTGAATATGGTTCCTTAGGTTGTATTTGATGGCCCGAAAAACTTTAAGGTTATCCGGGTCTGGAGGGTCCCGGCCCACTCGGAAGGCGGCACACAAAATTATGGTAATCGGGGCGGAATTCGAGTTTTTTGGCCGTAAAACGCAAACAAACGAGGAACGATCATGGAGGGGCAGTGACTATGGTTCCTTAGGTCCTATTTTATGGCCCTGAAAATTTTTAGGCGATTCGGATACGGAGGGCCCGGCCCACTCGGAAGGCCTCTATAGCACACAAAAATATGGAAATCGGGCGGAATTCTAGTTTTTGGTCGAAAAACGCAAAAAATGAGGAACGGTCATGGAGGGGTGGTGACTATGGTTCTTTAGGTCGTATTCTATGGCCCGAAAAACATTTAGGCGATCTGGGCCCACTCGGAAGGCGTGGGCTACAGCACACGAAAGTATGAGAATCGAGCGGAATTCTAGTTTTTTGGCCGTAAAACACAAAATAATGAGAAACGGTCATGGAGGGGCGGTACCTATGGTTCCTTAGGTCGTATTTCATGGCCCGAAAAAGTTTTAAGCGATCAGTGTCTGGGGGCCCGGGCCCACTCGAAAGGCGTGGGTTATAACACACAAAAATATGGGAATCGGACGAAATTCTAGTTTTTTGGCCGTAAAACGAAAAAAAATGAGAAACGATCATGGCGGGGCGGTGAATATTATTCCTTAGGTCATATTGATGGCCCAGAAAATTTTTAGGCGATCCGAGTCTGGTGGGCGGAGCCCACTCGGAAGGCGTAGGCTGCATTCGAAAATATGGAAATTGGGCGGAATTGTAGTTTTTTGGCCGTAAAACGCAAACAAAAGAGGAACGGACATGGAGGGGCAGTGGCTATGGTACCTTAGGTCATATTGGATGGGTCAGAAAATCTATAGGCGATCTGGGTCTGGGGGACCGGGTCCACTCGGAAGGTGCACACGAAAATATGGGAATCGGGTGGAATTCTAGTTTGTTTGCCGTAAAAAGCAAAACAATGAGGAACGGTCATGGAGAGGCAGTTGCTATGGTTCCTTAGGTTGTATTTGATGGCCCAAAAAAAGTTTAGGCGATCCAAGTCCGGGGGCCCTGGCCCACTTGAAAGGCGTGGGCTATAGCACACGGAAATATGGGAATCAGGCGAAATTCTAGTTTTTTGGCCGTAAAACACAAAAAACGAGGAACGAAAATGGCGGGGCGGTGACTATTGTTCTTTAGGTCGTATTGATGGCCCAGAAAATTTTTAGGCGATCTAGGTCTGGTGGGCAGGGCCCACTCGGAAGGCGTGGGCAACACACAAAAATATGGGAATTGGGCGAAATCTAGTTTTTTGACCGTAAAACGCAAACAAATGAGGAGCAGACATGGCGGGGCAGTGGCTATGGTACCTTAGGTAAAATTTCATGGGTCGGAAAACTTTTAGGCGATCCAAGTCCGGGAGCCCGGCCCACTTGGAAGGCGTGGGCTATAGCACACGAAAATATGGGAATCGGGCGGAATTCCAGATTTTTGGCCGTAAAACGTAAAAAATGAGGAACGATCATGGTGGGGCGGTGACTATGGTTCCTTAGGTCCTATTTGATGGACCGGAAAAAATTTAGGTGATCCGGGTCCGGAGGGCTCGGGCCCACTCGGAAGACGTGGGCTATAGCACACGAAAATATGGTAACAAGGCGGAATTCTAGTTTTTTGGCCGTAACACGCAAACAAATGAGGAACAGACATGGCGGGGCAGTGGCTATGGTAAGTTAGGTCATATATGATGGGTCGAAAATTTTTTAGGCGATTCGAGTCCGGGGGCCGCGACCCTCTTGGAAGGCGTGGGCTATAGCACACGAAAATATGGGAATCGGGCGAAATTCTAGTTTTTTTGCCATAAAATACTAAAACTCTGGAATGATCATGGCGGGGCAGTGACTATGGTTCCTTAGGTCGTATTATATGGCCCGAATATTTCTTAGGCGATCCAGGTCTGGGGGGCCGGGCCCACTCAAAAGACGTGGGCTATAGCACACGCAAATATGGGAATTGGGCGGAATTCTAGTTTTTTGGCCGTAAAACACAGAAAATGAGGAACGGTCATGGAAGAGCGGTGATTATGGTTCCTTAGATCGTATTTGATGACCCGGAAAAATTTAAGGCGATCCGGATACGGAGGGGCCCGTCCCACTCGGAAGGTGGCACACGAAAATATCGTAATCGGGAGGAATTCTAGCGTTTTGGCCGTAAAATGAAAAAACATGAGGAACTGTCCTGGCAGGGCGGTGACTATGGTTCCTTAGTTTCTATTTGATGGCCCGGAAAATATTTAGGCGATCCGGGTTTGGGGGCCGGGACCACTTGGAAGGCATGGATTATAGCACACGAAAATATGGGAATCGGGCAGAATTCTAGTTTTTTTGCCGTAAAATGCAAAACAACGAGGAACGGTCATGGAGGGGGGTGACTATGATTTCTTTGGTTGTAGTTTATGGCTCGGAAAAATTTAAGGAAATCCGGGTCCAGAGGGGCCCGTCCCACTCGGAAGGCGGCACACGAAAATATGGTAATCGGCAGAATTCTAGTTTTTTGGCTGTAAAACGCAAAGAAATGAGGAACGGTCATGGTGGGGCAGTGACTATGGTTCCTTAGGTCCTATTTGATGGCGCGAAAAATTTTTAGGCGATCCGTGTCCGGGGGCAGCCCCACTCGGAAGGCGTGGGCTATAGCACATAAAAATATGGGAATGAGGCGGAATTCTAGTTTTTCTGCCGTAAAACGCAAAACAATGAGGAACGGTCATGGAGGGGCGGTCACTATGGTTTCTTAGGTTGTATGTGAGAGCCCGGAAAAATATATGGCGATTCGGGTCAAGAGGGGCCCGAACCACTCAGAAGGCGGCACACAAAAATATGGTAATCGGGCGGAATTCTAGTTTTTTGGCTGTAAAACGCAAATCAATGAGAAACGGTCATGGCGGGGTGGTGACTATGGTTCCTTCCGTTGTATTTGATGGCTCGCAAAAATTTTAGGCGATCGGGGTCCAGGGGCTCCGGGCACACTCGGAAGGCGTGGGCTATAACACATGATAATATGGGAATCGTGCAGGAATTCTAGTTTTTTTGCCGTAAAACGCAATAAAAACAAGGAAAGGTCATGGAGGGGTGGTGTCTATTGTTCCTTACGTCGTATTTGATGGCCCAGATAAATTTTAAGCTCAACCGGGTCCGAGGGGCCCTGCCCACTGGGAAGGCGTTGGTCTACATCCCACGAAAATATGGGAATTGGGAGGAATTCTAGTTTTTTGGCCGTAAAACGCAAACAAACGAGGAACGGTCATGGTGGGGAAGTGGATATGGTACCTTAGGTCATAGTTGATGGGTCAGAAAAATTTTAGGCGATCCCAGTCCGGGGGGCCCGACCTACCTGGAAGGCGTGGGCTATAGCACACGAAAATATGAGAATCGGGCGGAATTCTATTATTTTGGCCGTAAAACGCAAAACACTAGGAACGATCATGGCGAGGTGGTGACTATGGTTCCTTAGGTCGTATTTTATGGCCCGGAAATTTTTTATGCCGGGCCTACTCGGAAGGCGCGGGCTATAGCATACGAAAATATGGGAATCGGGCGGAATTCTAGTTTTTTGGCTGTAAAACACAAAATAACGGGGAATGGTCATGGAGGGGAGGTGAATATGGTTTCTTAGGTTGTATATGATGGCCCGGAAAAATTTAAGGTTATCCGGGTCTGGAGGGGCCCGACCCACTCAGAAGGCGGCACACGAAAATATGGTAATCGGGGCAGAATTCTAGTGTTTTGGACGTAAAACGCAAACAAACGATGAAAGGTCATGGAGGGACGGTGACTATGGTTCCTTAGGTCCTATTTGATGGCCCTGAAAAATTTTAGGTAATCCGGGTCAGGAGGGCCCGGGCCCACTAGGAAGACGTGGGCTATAGCACACAAAAATATGGGAATCGGGCGGAATTCAAGTTGTTTGGCCGTAAAATACAAAGAATTGAGGAACGGTCATGGAGGGGAGGTCACTATGGTTCCTTAGGTTGTATTTGATGGCCCAGAAACATATAAGGCGATCTGGGTCCGGAGGGGCCCGACCCACTCGGAAGGCGGCACACGAAAATATGGTAATCGGGCGGAATTCTAATATTTTGTCCGTAAAACGCAAAAAATCGAGGAACGGTCATGGCGGGGTGGTGACTATGGTTCCTTAGGTCGTATTTGATGGCCCAGAAATATTTTAGGCGATCGGGGTCCGGGGGGTCCGGGCACACTCGGAAGGCGTGGGCTATAACACACGAAAATATGGTAATCGGGCGGAATTCTAATATTTTGTCCGTAAAACGCAAAAAATCGAGGAACGGTCATGGCGGGGTGGTGACTATGGTTCCTTAGGTCGTATTTGATGGCCCAGAAATATTTTAGGCGATCGGGGTCCGGGGGGTCCGGGCACACTCGGAAGGCGTGGGCTATAACACACGAAAATATGGTAATCGGGCGGAATTCTAATATTTTGTCCGTAAAACGCAAAAAATCGAGGAACGGTCATGGCGGGGTGGTGACTATGGTTCCTTAGGTCGTATTTGATGGCCCAGAAATATTTTAGGCGATCGGGGTCCGGGGGGTCCGGGCACACTCGGAAGGCGTGGGCTATAACACACGAAAATATGGTAATCGGGCGGAATTCTAATATTTTGTCCGTAAAACGCAAAAAATCGAGGAACGGTCATGGCGGGGTGGTGACTATGGTTCCTTAGGTCGTATTTGATGGCCCAGAAATATTTTAGGCGATCGGGGTCCGGGGGGTCCGGGCACACTCGGAAGGCGTGGGCTATAACACACGAAAATATGGTAATCGGGCGGAATTCTAATATTTTGTCCGTAAAACGCAAAAAATCGAGGAACGGTCATGGCGGGGTGGTGACTATGGTTCCTTAGGTCGTATTTGATGGCCCAGAAATATTTTAGGCGATCGGGGTCCGGGGGGTCCGGGCACACTCGGAAGGCGTGGGCTATAACACACGAAAATATGGTAATCGGGCGGGAATTATTGTTTTTTGGCCGTAAAACGCAATAAAAATGAGGAAAGGTCTTGGCGGGGAGGTGACTATTGTTCCTTAGGACATATTTGATGGCCCAGATAAATTTTAGGCGATCTGGGTCCGGGGGGGCCTGCTCATTAGGAAGGCGTGGGTCTACAACACACAAAAATTTGGGAATCGGGCGGAATATTTTGTTTTTGGGGCGGAAAACACAAACAAATGAGGTACGGTCATGGGGGGCAGTGGCTATGGTACCTTAGGTCCTATTTGATGGGTCGAAAATTTTTTAGGTGTTCCGAGTCCGGGGGCCCCAACCCACTTGGAAGGCGTGGGCTATAGCACACGAAAATATGGGAATCGGGCAGAATTCTAGTTCTTTAGCCGTAAAACGTAAAAGAACGAGGGACGGTCATGGTGGGGAAGTGACTATCATTCCTTAGGTTGCATTTGATGGCCCGAACAATGTTAAGGTCATCCGGGTCTGGAGGGGCCCGGCCCACTCGGAAGGCGGCACACGAAAATATGGTAATCGGGGCGGATTCGAGGTTTTTGGCCGTAAAACGCAAATAAACGAGGAAAAATCATGGAGGGGATGTGAATATGGTTTCTTAGGTCGTATTGGATGGATTGGAAAAATTTAAGGCAATTTGGGTACGGAGGGGCCCGTCCCACTCGGAAGGCGGCACATGAAATTATGGTATTCGGGCGGAATTCTAGTTTCTTGGTCGTAAAACGCTAAAACAACGAGCAACTGTCATGGAGAGGCGGTGACTATGGTCCCTTAGGTCCTATTTGATAGCCCGAAAAATTGTTAGGCGATCCGGATCTGGGGGCCGGGCCCACTCGAAGGGCGTGGGCTATAGCACACGAAAATATGGAAATCAGGCAAAATTCTATTTTTTTGCCGTAAAACGCAAAACAACGAGGAACAGTCATGGAGGGGCGGTGACTATGGTTCCTTAGGTTGTATTTGATGGCCCAAAATAATTTAGGGCGATCCGGGTCCGGAGGGGCCCGACCAACTCGGAAGGCGGCACACAAAAATATTGTAATCGGGCGAAATTCTAGTTGTTTGACCGTAAAATGCAAAAAAATGAGGAGCGGTCATGGCGGGGCGGTGACTGTGGTTCCTTAGGTCGTATTTGATGGCTCGGAAAAACTTTAGGAGATCGGGGTCCGGGGGCTTCGGGCCCACTCGGAAGGCGGGGTATAACACACGAAAATATGGGAACTGTGCGGGAATTCTAGTTTTTTGGCCGTAAAACGCAATAAAATTGAGGAAAGGTCATGGCGGGGCGGTGACTATTGTTCCTTAGGTCGTATTTGATGGCCCAGAAAATGTTTAGGCGATCCGGGTCCGAGGGGTCCTGCCCACTAGGAAGGCGTGGGCTACAACATACAAAAATATGAGAATCGGGCGGAATTCTAATTTGGCCGTAAAATGCAAAACAACGAGGAACGGTCATGGAGGGGCAGTGCCTATGGTACCTTAGGTCATATTTAATGGGTCGAAATTTTTTTAGGCGATCCAGGTACGGGGGCCCTGCCCACTGGGAAGGCGTGGGTCTACAGCATACAAAAATATGGGAACCGGGGGGAATTCTAGTCTTTTGGCCGTAAAACGCAAACAAACAAGGAACGGTCATGGCGGGGCAGTGGCTATGGTACTTTAGGTCATATTTGATGGGTCGGAAAATTTTTAGGCGATCCTAGTCCAGGGGCCCCGACCCACTTGAAAGGCTGGGCTACAGCCTATAGCACATGAAAATATGGGAATCGGGCGGCTTTCTAATATTTTGGCCGTAAAACGCAAAATTTGAGGAACGATCATAGCGGAGCGGTGACTATGGTTCCTTAGGTCGTATGTGATGGACTGAAATGTTTTTAATCCATCCGGGTCTGGGGGTCGGGCCCAGTCGAAGGCGTGGGCTATAACACACGAAAATATGGGAATCGGGCCGAAGTCTATTTTTTGGCGGTAAAACGCAAAACAATGAGGAACGGTCATGGCGTGGCGGTGAGTATGATTCCTTAGGTTGTATTTGATGGCCCGTAAAATTTAAGGCTATACGTATCTGGAGGGGCCCGACCCACTCGGAAGGCGCACGAATATATGGTAATCGGGGCGGAATTGTAGATTGTTGACCGTAAAACACAAAAAAAATAGAGGAACGATCATGGTGGGGCAGTGACTATGGTTCCTTAGGTCCTATTTGATGGACCTGAAAAAATTTAGGCGATCCGGGTCCGGAGGGCCCGGCCCCACTCTAAAGGCGTGGGCTATAGAAAATAAGGGAATCAGGCGGAATTCTAGTTTTTTCGCCGTAAAACGCACAAAAACAAGGAACGTTCATGGCGGGGCAGTCACTATGGTTCCTTAGGTTGTATTGGATGGCCCAGAAAAATATAAGGCGATCCGGGTCCGGAGGGGCCCGACCCACTCGGAAGGCGGCCCACAAAAAATATGGTAATCAGGTAGAATTCTAGTTTTTTGGTCGTAAAACGCAAAACAATGAGGAACGGTCATGGAGGGGCGGTCACTATGGTTCCTTATGTTGTATTTGATGGCCCGGAAAAATATAAGGCGATTCGGGTCAAGAGGGGCCCGACCCACTCGGAAGGTAGCACACAAAAATATGGTAATCGGGCGGAATTCTAGTTTTTTGGCCGTAAAATGCAAAACAACGAGAAACGGTCATGGCGGGGTGGTGACTATGGTTCCTTAGGTCGTATTTGATGGCCCGAAAATATTTTTGGCGATCGGGGTCGGGGGGCTCCGGGAACACTCGGAAGGCGTGGGCTATAACACACGAAAATATGGGAATGAGACGGGAATTCTAGTGTTTTGGCTATAAAATGCAATACAAACAAGGAAAGGTCATGGCGGGGTGGTTTCTATTGTTCCTTACATCGTATTTGATGGCCCGGATAAATTTTAGGCGATCCGGGTCCGAGGGGCCCTGCCACTGGGAAGGCGTTGGTCTACATCCCACGAAAATATGGGAATTGGGCGGAATTCTAGTGTTTTGGCCGTAAAACGCAAACAAACGAGGAAAGGTCGAGGTGGGGAAGTGGCTATGGTACCTTAGGTCATATTTGATGGGTCGGAAAATTTTTGGCGATCCCTGTCCAGGGGCCCCGGCCTACTTGGAAGGCGTGGGCTATAGCATATGAAAATATGGGAATCGGGCGGAATTCTATTATTTTGGCTATAAAATGCAAAACATGAGGAACGATCATGGCGAGGTGGTGACTATGGTTCCTTAGGTTGTATTTGATGGCCCGAAATTTTTTTATGCCGGGCCCACTCGGAAGGCGTGGGCTATAGCATACGAAAATATGGGAATCGGGCAGAATTCTAGTTTTTTGGCCGTAAAATGCAAAATAACGAGGAACGGTCATGGCGGGGCGGTGACTATTGTTTCTTAGGTTGTATTTGATGCCCCAAAAAAATTTAAGGCTATCCGGGTCTGGAGGGGCCCGACCCACTCGGAAGGCGGCACACGAAAATATGGTAATCGGGGCGGAATTCTAGTTTTTTGGACGTAAAACGCAAACAAACGAGGAAAGGTCATGGCGGGGTGGTGACTATGGTTCCTTAGGTCCTATTTGATGGCCCTGAAAAATGTTAGGTGATCCGGGTCGGGAGGGCCCGGGCCCACTAGGAAGACGTGGGCTATAGCACACAAAAATATGAGAATCGGGCGGAATTCAAGTTGTTTGGCCGTAAAACGCACAAAATTTAGGAACGGTCATGGAGGAGAGGTCACTATGGTTCCTTAGGTTGTATTTGATGGCCCGGAAAAATATAAGGCTATCTGGGTCCGGAGGGGCCTGACCCACTCGGAAGGCGGCACACGAAAATATGGTAATCGGGCGGAATTCTAATTGTTTGGCCGTAAAACGCAAAAAAATGAGGAACGATCATGGCGGGGTAGTGACTATGGTTCCTTAGGTCATATTTCATGGCCCGGATACATTTTCGGCGATCGAGGTCCGGGGGCTCCGGGCACACTCGGAAGACGTGGGCTATAACACACGAAAATATGAGAATCGGGCGGGAATTATAGTTTTTTGGCCGTATTACGCATTAAAAATGAAGAAAGGTCATGGCGGGGAGGTGACTATTGTTCCTTAGGACGTATTTGATGGCCCTGATAAATTTTAGGCGATCCGGGTCCGGGCGGCCTTGCCCACTGGGAAGGCGTGGGTCTACAGCACACGAAAATTTCGGAATCGGGCGGAATTCTTATTTTTGCGCCGGAAAACGCATACCAACGAGGAACGGTCATGGCGGGGCAGTGGCTATGGTACCTTAGGTCATATTGGATGGGTCGGAAAAATTTTAGGTGATCCGAGTCCGGGGCCCCCAACCCACTTGGAAGGCGTGGGCTATAGCACACGAAAATGTGGGAATCGGGCGGAATTCTAGTTTTTTAGCCGTAAAACGTAAACGAACGAGGAACGGTCATGGTGGGGCAATGACTATGGTTCCTTAGGTTGTATTTGATGGCCCGAAAACATTTAAGGTTATCCGGGTCTGGAGGGGCCCAGCCCACTCGGAAGGCGGCACACGAAAAAATGGTAATCGGGGCGGAATTCGAGTTTTTTGGCAGTAAAACGCAAAAAAACGAGGAACGATCATGGAGGGGCGGTGACTATGGTTCCTTAGGTCCTATTTGATGGCCCTGAAAACTTTTAGGCGATCCGAGTCCGGAGGGCCCGGCCCACTCGGAAGGCCCCTATAGCACACAAAGATATGGAAATCGGGCGGAATTCTAGTTGTTGGCCGAAAAACGCAAAACATGAGGAACGGTCATGACGAGGCGGTGACTACGGTTCTTTTGGTCGTATTCTATGGTCCGAAAAACATTTAGGCGATCCGGGTCATGGGGGTCCGGGCCCACTCGGAAGGCGTGGGCTACGGCTCACGAAAGTATGAGAATCGAGCGGAATTCTAGTTATTTTGGCCGTAAAACACAAAAAAATGAGAAACGGTCATGGAGGGGCGGTACCTATGGTTCCTTAGGTCGTATGTCATGGCTCAGAAAGGTTTTAAGCGATCGGTGTCCGGGGGCTCGGGCCCACTCGGAAGGCGTGGGTTATAACACACAAAAATATGGAAATCAGACGAAATTCTAGTTTTTGGCCGTAAAACGCAAAAAACGAGAAACGATCATGGCGGGGCGGTAACTATTGTTCCTTAGGTCGTATTGATAGCCCAGAAAATTTTTAGGCGATCCGAGTCTAGTGGGCGGGGCCCACTCGGAAGGCGTGGGCTGCATACGCAAATATGGGAATTGGGCGGAATTGTAGTTTTTTGGCCGTAAAACACAAACAAATGAGGAACGGACATGGCGGGGCAGTGGCTATGGTACCTTAGGTCATATTGGATGGGTCGGAAAATCTATAGGCGATCCGGGTATGGGGGATCGGGTCCACTCGTAAGGTGCACACGAAAATATGGGAATCGGGCGGAATTCTAGTTTGTTTGCCGTAAAAAGCAAAACACGAAAATACCCCACGCCTTCCAAGTGGTCCCCGGACACCGGATCGCCTAAATGTTTTCCGGGCCATCAAAAATGACCTAAGGAACCATAGTGAAATCCCATCCATGATCATTCCTCATGTTTTGCGTTTTTCGGCCAAAAAACTAGATTTCAGCGCGATTCCCATATTTGCGTGTGCTATAGCCCACGCCTTCCGAGTGGTCCCAGGCCCCCCGGACCCCGATCGCCTAAAAGTTTTCCGTACCATTAAATACGACCTAAGGAACCATAGTCACTGCCCCGCCATGATCGTTCCTCATATTTTGCGTTTTTCGGCCAAAAACCTAGAATTCCGCCCGATTCCCATATTTTCGTGTGCGCCCACGCCTTCTGAGTGGGCCGGCCCCCCGGACTCGGATCGCCTAAAATATTTTCGGGCCATGAAATACGACCTAAGGAACCATAGTCACAGCCCCGCCATGATCGTTCCTCGTTTTTTTAATTTTACGGCCAAAACCCTAGAATTCCGCTTGATTCCCATATTTTCATGTGCTATAGCCCACGCCTTCAAGTGGTCCTGGGACCCTCCCAGACCTCGATCGCCTAAAATATTTCCGGGCCATCAAATACGACCTAAGGAACCATAATCACCGCCCCGCCATGATCATTCCTCATGTTTTGCATTTCTCGGCAAAAAAACTAGAATTCCGCCCGATTTCCATATTTTCGTGTGCTATAGCCCACGCCTTCCAAGTGGTCCCCGGACCCCGGATCGCCTAAAATTTTTTCGGGCCATCGAATACGACCTAAGGAACTATAGGTACCGCCCTGCCATGATCATTCCTCATGTTTTGTGTTTTTCGGCCTAAAAACTAGAATTGTGTGCGATTCCTATATTTTCGTGTGCTATAGCCCATGCCTTCCGAGTGGTCCCAGGCCCCCCGAACCCCGATCGCCTAAAATATTACCGTACCATACATTACGACTTAAGGAACCATAGTCACCGCCCCGCCATGATCATTCCTCATATTTTGCGTTTTCCGGCCAAAAAACTAGAATTCTGCCCGATTCCCATATTTTCGTGTGCGCCCACGCCTTCCAAGTGGGCCAGCCCCCTGGACTCGGATCGCCTAATATTTTTTAGGGCCATCAAATACGACCTATGAAACCATAGTCACCGCCCTGCCATGATAGTTCCTCATTGTTTATTTCATTTTACGGCCAAAAAACTATAATTTCGCTTGATTCCCATATTTTCGTGTGCTGTAGGCCACGCCTTCAAAGTGGTCCTGGGACCCCCGCACCTCGATTGCCTAACATATTTCCGGGCCTTCAAATATGACCTAAGGAACCATAGTCCTCGCCCCTCCATGACCGTTCCTCATTTTGTTGCGTTTTTCGGCTAAAAACCTAGAATTCCGCGCGATTCCCTTATTTTAGTGTGCTATAGCCCTCGCCTTCCGAGTGGTCCCGGCCCCCCGGACCCTGATCGCATAAAATTTTTCAGGGCCATCAAATATGACCTAAGGAACCATAGTCACTGCCCCGCCATGATCGTTCCTCATTTTTTGCGTTTCTCGGCAAAACAACTAGAATTCCGTCCGATTCCCATATTTTCGTGTGCTACAGCCCACGCCTTCCAAGTGGTCCCCGGAACCCGGATCGCCTAAAAATTTTACGGGCCATTAAATATGACCTAAGGAACCATAGTCACTGCCCCGCCATAATCATTCCTCATGTTTTGCGTTTTTCGGCCAAAAAACTAGAATTCCGTGCGATTCCTATATTTTCGTGTGCTATAGCACACACCTTCCGAGTGGTCCCAAGCCCCCCGGACCCCGATCGCCTAAAATTTTTCCGTACCATAAAATACGACCTAAGGAACCATAGTC
>AWOL01S0036542.1:0-22505 GCA_000715115.1 Nicotiana otophora | reverse complement strand
AAGATATTTAAAGTTGACAATTCTCAAATATAAAAAGTATTTTTCTTTTTGAATCAGGCTAAAAAGAAAAAAGTGTCTGTATAAAAATGGGAGTAGGATTAAAGTAGAAATGGTCCTTTAGCTAGAAATGGCGATTTAGCTAGCGATAATATAATATAGTTTTGATTAATCACGGTAAGAGCTAGACTTGTTACGATTTTTTGGAATATCTGTTCAACAGCTCTCATCGGGCCATTTTGATGGTAATTATCATTTTATTTGTTAAGACAGATCTCTGGTTTAGAATGTAAACATATACTTATTTAGGAGTTAGGACCTCTATTTTAAAAGGGGTTCTGGGGTGAGGCGTACCAAAAACGTCCCGAGTCTATGGTTTGGGGCGAAAGTCTCAAGATTTGGGCTATGAGTGGAGCGTACACCCTGCAATTTGAGACGTATGCTCGGGCGTTCGGGCGCATTTTTTTTAGTAAAGAGTAAGCCTCACAGACATTTTCAAATTAAAATAAAATTTACTGAATTAGTCATTCATATAATACCTAAATTTTTAAAAATCGTTAATTACTCAAAAGGTTTAAAAAGGAACTCAAAAAGTATTAAATTTAAAAATAAAGACCTTTTTATTGATTTATGCTTTAATTCATGGTTTTTCCAATTTTTTATCTTGTCCGCAAGTCTGCTAATATCTTCCAAAAGCAACGAATATTTTTTTTTTTACAAATACAAAGAGAACTGCATTTTTCTTGATAGCATCAAATTCAAAGTTCAAATTGCAGGTTAATCATCTTTTTTATTCCTCCGTATAAAAAATTTTATTCTTTTAGACTCAAATTACTTGTGCTTGTAAGTAACGTATAATAGATTGTTTTGATTAGTTTTTTGTGGGGATGAAGCACACATATATATAATTTTCTTCAATTTTTATGTAATTTTATATGTTTATAAATATTAACTGTCATTATATTATTTTATAAAATATTAAAAATTAAATACCTATGTGGCTTACGTACCGCTGAAATATATATAAAATACCTCATCTTACGTTCATTCCTTTTGAAAAACACTGGTTAGGACAATGGTCTCACGTCCCGATTTTGTAGTGGTTATTTAATGAGGTAGATATTTGGGATTGCACGAGATACTAAATAAATCTTTTTGTATCTCAATGGAAAGCGACTTTTAACTTGTCCCCGCATTAATACTAAGTTGAGCTCGGATAAGACATTAAAACTACACCTACTTATTCTACCTTCACGTTTTCGGCATTATTATTAATTATTATATTAAATATTTTAAAATTATTTTTAACTATAAAATGGTGATTTATAATACTTTACATATAATTACTAAAATATAAATTTTACTGAAGGTTAGACGCACTGACCATATTTTTGGACGGAAGGCGTGTGTACTATGTATCCAAGTGATATCTAGTAGTCAAATAGTCACAATTTGAATGACAGCTTCTTGAGTTGGAATATATAGTTCTCTGGTTGGGCTTTCTAATTAATTCTTTTAATTCTCTTGAAAAAACTTCAGCTTTCGCACACGACATCTATGAATTTGGAAAAAGAAAAGAAACTAATAAAGATCTTTACACAAATAGCCGACTGAATTCACTGTTTACTTTTCCTAGACGATACATGATTATACACATATTATAGTATGAATTAATCACATATATTATACATCGGACAATTATTTTTAAATTACACTGTTGGGTAGGCGAGTAATGTAGGTTAATTCTTTTACTAAGATAATTACCATGGTTAAAAATGAATGCAGAGCACAGGGGCATTTGCATTGTGTTCTGGATTATCAGTATGGAATGCCTTAGTATTTGAGATTGTGATGACTTTTGGGCTTGTTTACACTGTTTATGCCACTGCTATTGACCCAAAAAAAGGAGAATTAGGTGTGATTGCTCCAATTTCCATTGGTTTCATTGTTGGGGCCAATATTCTTGCTGGTGGGCCCTTTGATGGAGCATCAATGAACCCTGCTGTTTCTTTTGGGCCTGCTTTGGTTAGCTGGACTTGGACTCATCAGTGGGTTTACTGGGCCGGGCCCATAATTGGTGCTGGGCTTGCTGGTGTTGTCTATGAACTTTTCTTCATCAATCACTCTCATGAGCAAGTGCCTACTGCTGAGTATTAAGGAAATCAAAATTTAAATACTTCCTATGAGTTTTAATTTTTATTTTTAAAACTTTGTTGTGTCTATGTTTCTGATTGGACACTTTCTTAATGTATTGTGACGGCTGTTTTCCCCTGTATTTTTATTTTCTTGCCTTAACTTGGTTACGGAGAGAATAAGTTATTTTAAGTTTTAAAAAATTATGTAGGTTCAGGTTATTCTCTTGCTTATAAGTAGTTTTTCTTTTTGCTTTTAAAATATTAGACCATTTCTCGAGTTATGTGTCACCACTTGAGCAGTGACGGAGCTAAGATTTTTATTAAGGTGATCAAAATATAAAGAAATAAACTCATCAAGAAGTAAGGAGTGTTAATAAATAGTATATATACATATTTTATAAAATATTATCTAATTACATAGTATAATTTTTCGACAATGAAGTGTGGGTGACACCCCTTAAATACATGTAGTTCTGCCACGACTTGAGAACAGATCGCTTGGTATCATTTTTATCATGTCCTTTGCTTATACAAAAATATTTTTAGCTTATTATAAATAGGTCCCTTAGGAAACCTTTGACAGCTACTTGTTGGATGGCAGGGTTATAATTATTCTCAACTACTCTGACTTACTTTTTATTCAAAACTTGAAGAAGAAAAACAGATCAATAGAAAAGGCACTTTATGGGTGGGGACATTTTGCGTAAACTTAATATTTTGAGTACCAAGATGTTTGGAGAATTTAGTAATTATAAACTCTCGAGTGTTATTATTAGATCAGTTTAGGGGTGTTCAAAACCGAATCGAAACCGAAGCTTAATGTTTTATTGGTATCGGTTTAACGGTTTAACAGACGGGGAACAGATTGAAATTTTTTTATTAACGGCTTATCGGTTTGGGGGCGGATTATTCAATTTTCTTAACGGATAATCCGTTAACCCGTTAAGAATTTATATGTATGTATATATATATATATATATATATATATATATATATATATTAAATAATCAAAAACCATTCTTCCACTCTATCTCTATTCTCTATTACTAATTTACTATTAGACATCTGGTTATAATTTACTATTCCATTTAGTTACTATTAGATAATTTTGATGTCATGTATTTATACCCGGTGTTCTCTTCTATTTCTTCTGATAGTTATAAGTTGTTAATAGGCTCATCCTCAGAGATGATTCTACTGGAAAATACGTTGGAATACATATCTCTCTATTTCTTCAATTTAGCTCTCTTCTTAGGTGCCATATTCTATAGACTGGAATGTAGTCTGCTGAGTATAGGAATTTTATTTTGAGTCATAGCGGTCAACAAACAATCCGATAAACCGCCCGATAAGAGCTAAACCGATACCAATCTGCCCGATATCTTATCGGGTGGCTAGCGGATTAATACATTTAAAAGCCGATAACCGATAAGCCAAACCGTTAAGAGTATATAACCGCCCAATTCGCCCGATAAGCAGCCCTATATCAGTTAGCTAAGGCCCGAGAAAAGAAAGGATCCCTCCTCAAACAATGTAGAGTCCATTACTCATATGGTTGCGCAATTATTTTAAATTATCTAATAAATTTCTTTTTAATAGAAAATCACTTAACTATGCTTATCGCGCTCAGAAAGTCACTCAGCCAGAATTTTCAAACTTTTGGTGGCCAAATATCTATTTTACCCTCTAAATTTTCAATCTGTCTTTTAAAAAAAAATATTATGATACTTTTTGTCTTTTTAATCTATATTAAGGACAAACCGATAGAACAAATTAATTTTATTATAAAGTAAAAAAGTGCAAAATATTTTTTAAGCATATATAATCTTCAACAGGTGTAGACACATAAACTGAAACATCCAAAAATCACAGGATATACCCAAATATGATGCAAAGGAAGATGACATATACGAATAATTAGAACCAGATTAAACAATGCCAAAACATCTTTAAGAAAGACCGAGACAATACATGTAATGATTGCATGAGATACCTCTACCTCAGTTCTATCAAGGAAAACATAACAACGAGCTCGTCCTCTACTAGTATGTCCTCCTCATCTAGGACGACCTCTATCTGGCTGAGGAGACCTATGACAACATAGACACACAAAGGAAGAAACTACATCCAAGCACTACAATTAAATTGCATTTTCTAAGTCTGAATACTATATCGTGTTTTATTTGATTTACCTAAATTATACACTATCCTAACTACAACTAATTGTTACTCCACTTTAATGACTTTGTAGACATTAAAATTTATCGGATCAAACCCATATGAAATTTGGGTTAAATTCTAAATTCAAGACAGTACAAGAAGAGTCAATTAAGGTTGCTTAGAGCTACTCTAAGGCCCACCAGGGTTGCTTAGAGGCTATTCTACCCTAAATCATAGCTCACGTCTATAAAAAAAAGGTATATATTTACTTGAGAATGCATTTTAATGATCTTTTAGAATATTAAAGATATTAAGATGTAATCGAATACGTCTTGATAATCAAATATTTCAAGAAGATCCACAAAATCCTCTCATGGAGATCTAATATATCTTAAGAAGGTTTGCATATCAAGGGAACAAACAGAATTATACTCACAATTCGTTATTTAAGTTTACTATGTTATGTGATTATAGTTTATTTTTCGTATGCTAAACTTTATTGTAAACAAATTGGCACGCCCAGTAGGATCAAATATGCATCATCTCTTCTCTCACGATGAAAAAATATGATGTCTTATTTGCTTGTACATCAAGCCTCGTTTACAACTATCTTGTAAGTCTACGCCATGACAAGTCTTAAATTAGGGGGCATTTGTATACATCAAAATTTTAACAGATCAAACACATATAAAATTTGGGTTAAATCCAAAATTCAAGACACTATAAGAGAAGTCCATTAAGGATGTGATAAGTAGGGATTTTGACCGCTTATTTGCTCTCTTTTACTTACGTTTTAGCTCGAAAATGCTTAAAGATATTTCCGAGAACTAATAAAATGTGCTTTCTTGCAAGAATATTGGAAAACGGGCCAAAGAAGTAAAAATCAACTCAAAAAGGAGTAAAATTAGACAAGAACCAAAACAAAGAAAAAAGGGCTACAGTACGAACCGCACAATATTGTTTGCGGTCGCAAACTCTGAAGATTCACTGATAGATTCTCTTCACAGAATGCAGACCGCACAATTATTGTGCGACAGCAAAAGACTAGATTCAGAGACCTTTAGTTTAGGGAGCTTGAAGATATGCGGACCGCATCATTATTGTGCGTCCGCAGGATGCCAAAATGCGGCCGCACTCATAAATGTGCGGTCCGCAGAGTGAAGCCCTGATCCAGTCCAAGCGCAAGGGTGCGACCGCACTCTGGCAGCACTCAAAATTGTGCGGTCCGAACAATTAGAGAAAGTGTGGCTGCTTTTCACTTTTGTGCGACCGCATAAAGCCATACCCACCAGTCCGACTCAAAGTGCAAACCACACACAGAATTGTGCGGCCACACAACCTTCGCAGGGGCAATTTTGTCAGATATTTTCAGCTGGATATAAATAGATCTTTTTGTAATTTTTAAAAAACGTTTTGTGCACCTGAGTAGATCTTAGTATCTTCTTTAATTTATTTATTGTCCGTGAGTAGCTAAACCCTTAGGTAGGGTTGTGACCCAACCCTAGTATGGGTACTTAATGGGTGATTGATTTAGGGCTTATTTGTGATTGGGTTTATGAATTTTAGCCTAGTTCTTGCTTGAATTTGAGAATTGATGGTTGCAAACATTGATTCATGCCTAATTGACTTAATCTATACTTGAAAAAGTGAGACTAAGTCTAGGAAAACTTGGCTAACAAAAAATTGGGGTGAACTCAAGAAATTGATAGCCCTAATTAAAGGATCAAATCTAGAGATAGTAAGACCCTACTTGAGCATTTATCACTTGTTTCGTGAGATACCCATTTATATTTGAGAAGCCGAATTGAGCAAAATCACTCAAACTACCGAGAGGTATAGAGTGAGTAATTACGTGTGATTGCTATATTGTATCCCGATCAACCAAACATGCCCTAAAGCTCTAAATCCGTTAGGTAACCAACAAGACATAAGTCGCAACCCTAGATCTTTTATAACTTGAAAAACAACCAAAACCAAAAACATTGTCTCTTAGCTTTACAATTACAAACCGTAGCGTAAAAGTAGAAGTAGAAACAACAAATGAAAATGTGGAAGTGTAATCTTAGGCATGACATACATTCACACTAGGTATATACCTAATCCCACATCAAGCTCCCTGTGGAATCGACCCCGACTCGCGTTGGGTTTTTATTATTGCATTGACTGCCTCGCAAGCTAAATTAGTGGTGTGAGTTTGGTCGACATCAATTTTTGGCGCCGTTGTCGGGGAGCTAAAAATGGATTTAGCTATATATTTGGTTTTGTGTGTGACTTGTCTTATTTTCCTTTCGGGTTACTAACCTTTTTGTGAATCGATTGTAGGTACAAAATAAAATATCTCTCAACAATGATACTCTCGGAAACATGCCTTTAGGGGATGTGGACGTGGAAGATGACCCAGTTGAAGAGGTTCCTCTTGAATCTCAAGCAAATAGACGAGGCCGACAACCTCAAGACAACATTGTCATTCCTCCCCCAAATCTACCAAGAGCGGCTCCACACCGGATGTTACCGAATAAAGGGTACGCAAGTTCCATAATCCCGCCATGCATTAGGGCGGACAACTTTCAAATCACAAATGCTATGCTTACACTGCTTGAGCAACGGGGATTCTTCCCCAGGGCTCCTAATCAAAATGTGTACAAGCACTTGAAAGGAGTTGTGGACACCTGCTAGGGTAGTAAACATACCAACGTTTCTGAGGATGCTTTAAAGTTGAGACTATTTCCCTTTTCTCTACGGGGGAAAGCCTTGGACTGGTTAGAAAGATTGCCAAACCATTCTATCTATACATGGGATGAATTGGCGGAAATATTAATTGCCAAGTTCTTTTCTCCCGGGCATATGGCTACTCTTAGAGACGAGATTCTAGCATTCAAACAAGAATCCAATGAGCCGTTGTACGAGATATGGGAGAGGTACCGCACTATGTGAAAGAGTTCCCGAATAATGACATGACCGAGGCTATGATTCAACAAACCTTCTACATGGGATCAATACTACCAATCAATGCGTGGTCAACCAACTTACCGGTGGAAATTTCATGACAACACCATATGCCGAAGCTTGTGAAATCTTAGATGAAATGGCGGATACCTCATCGGCATGGCAGAATAGAGCAAATATTCCTCAAGGTGATCCAAATGTGATTCACCTACACAAAGAATTGCACGATCATGGGCAAGCAATTACCGAGCTGACCACTACAATGAATCAATTATCCAAAGCTCAACTTCAACAGGTTCAAGGTCCTAAGCAAGTAAATGCAATGGAATGTGTCAATATGATGGTGAACAAGCGAAGACAAAAGGGGTCAACAAGTGCACAACTGTGTAGAATAGTTTGTGCAAGATGATAGTGGGTTCGACCATGATGAATCATATAATGAGCAAGAGGAAGAAGTCCAATATGTGAATAATTACCAAGGGCAAAGGAACAACTCTCAAGGCCCGAATCAACAATGGTGATCTCAAGGAAATCAAAGAAATTGGAACAATCAAAACCACCAAGGAAATTGGAGTGGTGGTACCAACAATCAAGGTAATTGGAACAATAATAATAATCAAGGCAACCAAGGCAATTGGGGTGGCAACAATCAAGGATATTGGGGAGGCAACAACCAAGGAGGTTAGAACGGTAACCAAGGGAATCAGGGACCGGGATCTCAAAGGCCCCCGATATATCAACAACCAAACAACCCGCCTCCTTATCTATCTCAAGGTTCTAGTTCTTCCAACAATGAGATGGGACAGATTGAAAATATGTTCAAACAAATAGTGGAGAAAAATGCTGACTCTGATGCTCAATTAGCCTCTCACAACACTTCAATCCTCAATTTGGAAGTTCAATTGGGGCAAATCTTGCAAGCTTTAAACACTCGTCCTAAGGGGGTACTATCTAGTGATATAGTGGTGAACCCGAAGGGTGGGAACAACACGTGACATGCCATGGCCGTAACAACAAGGAGTGGAAGAGGTGGAGATGCAACCACCTCAAATCAAAGAAACATTGTGGATGATGATGTAGTGGTTCAAGAAGATGAAATTCCAAGCAATGTGGTTCAAGCTAATTAAGAAGTGAAAATTGATATTGAAG
The DNA here is from genome assembly GCA_000715115.1 of Nicotiana otophora. Taxonomy (NCBI): domain Eukaryota; kingdom Viridiplantae; phylum Streptophyta; class Magnoliopsida; order Solanales; family Solanaceae; genus Nicotiana; species Nicotiana otophora. The sequence continues at coordinate 14,118 of AWOL01S0036542.1, read as the reverse complement.
AGAGTGCGGAGGAAACCCAAGAAGAAGTGAACCCATCTAGGGAACACGTGATTGACATACCATAATCGGTAGTGCCAAATGCCAAGGCCTCCTCCTGCATACCCTCAAAGGCTCGCCAAGTAAAATAGTGAGAACCAATTCAAGAAGTTTATTTACATAATGAAGAGCTTATCCATTAATGTGTCATTAGTTGAGGCGTTGGATAAAATGCTTGGTTATGCAAAGTTCATAAAAGATTTGGTGACAAAGAAAAGATCAATGAATTATGAGACTATCAAGATAACACATCAAATGAGTGTTATTGTGCACTCAATGGCTTCAAAACTGGAAGATCCTGGTACTTTCACAATCCCTTGCACTATTGGAAGTGCCGACTTTGCCAAAGCTCTATGTGATCTAGGGGTGAGTATCAACTTGATACCCTACTCGGTGTTCAAAACTTTGGGAATTGGGCAACCAAGACCCACATCTATGAGGTTACAAATGGCATATCGTACTATGAAGAGACCATTGGATATTATTGATGACGTGTTGGTTCGTGTTGATAAGTTCATCCTCCCGACGAACTTTGTGATCCTTGATTGCGAAGTGGACTATGATGTGCCTATTATCTTGGGTAGACCTTTCCTTGCTACGGGGAAGGCTCTTGTTGATGTGGAAGCCGGTGAGCTCACCTTTCAGGTGGGCAGTGAAAAGGTGATTTTCCATGTGTGCAAATCTATGAGGCAACCAAATTTCAACGAAGTTTGTTCGTTTGTGGACTTAGTGACCGAGGTGATTGTTGATGATGATAGTGCCATGATGAATATGGATGATACTTTGGAGGCCGTATTGCTTAATCATGATGATGATGAGAAGAATGGCTATGTGGAATGTATAAATTCATTACAAGGAATGGGGTCGTATACTTATGAACCCCGAAAATTATCCTTAGATCTTGAGAACCGGAAGACTCCTGCAACAAAGCCCTCAATCGAGGAGCCTCCCACTTTGGAGGTAAAGCCATTGCCTTTACATCTCAGGTATGAGTTTCTTGGCCCATGTTCTACTTTACCTGTTATTCTTTCTACTTGCTTGACTAACGTGCATGTATATTCTACTTTGGCGGTGCTTCAAAAGAGGAAGAAAGTTATAAGATGGACATTGGTGGATATTCAGGGTATAAGCCCCGCCTTTTGCATGCACAAGATTATTTTGGATGAGGATGCCAAACCCTCCATTGAACATCAAAGAAGGTTAAATGAAGCAATGCAATATGTGGTAAAGAAGGAGATCATAAAATGGTTAGATGTCTAAGTAATTTATCCCATTTCCGATAGCTCGTGGACCTCCCCGGTGCAATGTGTCCCAAAGAAAGGGGGCATGACTGTAGTCACCAATGACAAGAATGAATTGATTCCTACAAGAACGGTGACCGGGTGGAGAGTGTGCATGAACTATCGGAAGCTCAACAAAGTCATTCGGAAAGATCATTTTCCGCTTCCATTTCTTTATCAAATGCTTGACAGGTTGGCCGGACGAGCTTTTTATTGTTTCCTTGATGGATATTCCGGCTACAATCAAATTGTAATTGCTCCTGAGGACCAAGAAAAGACTACTTTCACTTGTCCCTATGGTACTTTCGCATTCTCGCGGATGCCATTTGGGTTATGCAATGCACTGGCGACTTTTCAATAGTGTACGATGGCTATCTTCACCGACATGGTGGAGGATTTTCTTGAGGTCTTTATGGATGATTTCTCTGTAGTTGGGAATTACTTTAATGATTGCTTGAACAAATTGGATAAGGTTTTGGCAAGATATGATGAGATAAACTTGGTTTTGAATTGGGAGAAATGTCACTTCATGGTCGAAGAAGGCATAGTCCTTGGCCACAAAATTTCAAAGCATGGTATTGAGGTCGACAAGGCCAAAATTGAGGTGATCTCCAAACTCCCTCCCCCTACATCTGTGAAGGGAGTGAGGAGTTTCTTGGGTCATGCGGGGTTCTATCGCCGATTCATCAAGGACTTTTCTAAGGTGGTGAACCCCTTATGTAAGCTTTTGGAGAAGGATGCCAAGTTTCATTTCAATGAGGATTGTATGAAAGCATTCGAATTGCTCAAGTTCAAGTTGACTACTACTCCGATTATCACCACACCGGATTGGAGCTTACCTTTTGAGCTCATGTGTGACACAAGTGATATGGCGGTCGGAGCAGTTTTGGGGCAGTGTATCAACAAAATCTTCCATCCAGTCTATTATGCTAGTAAGACCATGAATGATGCCCAAGTCAACTACACAGTGACCGAAAAAGAGCTCCTTGCTATTGTTTTTGCTATGGAAAGGTTCCACCCGTACTTGATAGGTACCAAGGTGATTGTTCACACCGACCATGCGGCGCTTCGATATTTGATGAGCAAGAAAGATTCTAAAGCAAGACTAATGTGGTGGGTACTTCTTTTGCAAGAGTTTGATCTAGAGATTAAAGACCACAAAGGTAGTGAAAACCAAGTGGCGAACCACTTGTCTCGTTTGGAGGAGGAGCGGAGGCCACATGATGACCTTGAGATAAATGATTCATTTCCCAGCGAGCAACTACTAGCCATTTCTATGACCCTGATGCCATGGTTCGCTGACTTTTCCAATTATCTTACGAGTGGCATTGTACCGAATTAGTTATCTTCAAACCAAAGGAAGAAGCTCAAACGGGATTGCCTTGACCATTATTGGGATGAGCCTTATCTCTTCCGGATTTGTACTGATGGTGTGATTCGACGATATGTACCGGAGGAGGAACAAATAGTAATTCTTGAAGCTTGCCACTCTTTGCCATGTGGTGGTCACTATGGTGGAGCTAGAACGGCAACAAAAATATTGAGTTGTGGATTCTATTGGCCTACTCTTTACAAGGACGCTAGCGATCTCGTCAAGCGTTGTGATGAATGTCAAAGGGGCAGTGGGATTTCTAAGAAAAATGAGATGCCCCTCACCACCATCTTGGAGATTAAGATTTTTTATGTGTGGGCATTGATTTAATGGGTCCGTTCGTGCTCTCTTGTGGGAACACTTACATTTTGGTAGCTGTGGATTATGTGTCAAAGTGGGTTGAAGTCGTGGCTTTGCCCAACAATGAAGCTCGGAGTGTGGTGGCATTTTTGNTTCGTGAGCTCTTGTGGGAACACTTACATATTGGTAGCTGTGGATTATGTGTCAAAGTGGGTTGAAGTCGTGGCTTTGCCCAACAATGAAGCTCGGAGTGTGGTGGCATTTTTGAAAAAGAACATCTTCACAAGGTTTGGTACTCCAAAGGCCATTATTAGTGACGGGGGATCGCACTTTTGCAACAAAGCTTTTGACACCTTACTTACAAAGTATGGTGTTACTCACAAAGTGTCGACCCCCTATCATCCTCAAGCAAGCGGGCAAGTTGAAGTTTCCAACCGGGAGATCAAGAGTATTTTGTCAAAGACCGTGAATGCCAATCGGACGGATTGGTCAAAGAAACTTGATGATTCTCTTTGGGCTTATAGGATGGATTACAAAACACCGATTGGTATGTCTCTGTATCGGTTAGTGTTCGGGAAATCTTGTCACATATCGGTGGAACTTGAGCACAAGGCTATGTGGGCATTGAATAAGCTTAATCTTGAATGGGATGTCGCCGCCAACTGAAGGGTGGCATAATTGAATGAGCTCGATGAATTCCGGTTCCATGATGGCCACGTTGTGGCGTTAATTTATTTCAAGTGATTGATGATAACCTGCGTCGTTCCGTGATGTTAAATCAGGCGCTTCTTAGGAGGCAACACGTGTTTCTTTTTATTTTTATTTTTCATTAGACAGGATTTGTTTTGTGCTAACTAGTTTTGAAGTGTATGCAGGAATGGATGTGCATTGCAGTGACTGTGTAAAATGTTTTGGCTAAGTGTTGAAAGAGTGTGGACCACACATTAATTATGCGGACCGCACAATTTTAAAGGCAGCAGTAGAAATCACTCTGCGGTCGCACAATTTTGTGTGCAATCGCACAACTAGAAAATAAAAATTGCAAGTTCTCTGAAGTTGGCCTGTCAAAACTCTTAGCCAATCTGTGGCTTCACACAAAATTGTGCGGTCCGCACAAATTCTGCGGCCGCACTCACTTATATGCGGACCACACAGTTTCTTCAAGGTCCAGGTAAGGTGTGCGGTTTGCACTCAAATTATGCGGCCACAATCGCCTTAAGTTTGGGGCGACTTGGTCAACCTACAGATAGAACCTCGAGACACTATTCACAATGTTACCACTCTGAAGTCTTGAACCCTAAGCAAACACAATGTACGATCAATTAGTTCACAATCATCCTTCATTTCATCAGTGTAGATTCTTACTTGCATCCTTCATAACTGGTATGTTCATTACATCTTTAGATTTTGCAATTTCTTTTAGTTTTTGTTCTTTTGTAATGTGAGTTGTTAAACTTATAATGTCAATTGTTAGTCATGGGTGCTTAAAATAATGTGGGTAGTTTCATACATGTTCATTAGGGACTGGGTATACCATTAATCATGTTAATGTTTGTATGCCATGTCTAAATTGTGAAAAATTGCATGAACCCTAACTTTACGGTCGTAAATGCTCCAATTGTGCGGCTGCACACAAATTTGTGTAGTTCGCAGACCACTTGATTAGGGCAAATATTGGGCATGAAAAGTGCAGACCGCACTCAAAATTATGAGGTCCGCAGAAAATATTGTGCGACTGCATAAATATGTGTGTGACCACACTTTTGAACTTCAGAGAATCAGCATCTCAGTATTGGACTTGTGCGGCCGCACTCAAAATTGTGCGGTCCGCAGAAAACTTGTATGGCCGCATAAAAATGTGTGCGACCGCACTTGTGAACTTCAGAGACTCAGTAGCTCAGGAATGGACTTGTAAGGTCGCACTTAAAATTGTGCGGTTCGTACTTCAGGGTGTGCAACCGCACTTCAAAATTGTGCGGTTCGCACTAGACAGTCTGCGTCATTACTCAAAATTGTGCGGTCCGCACTGTTTCCTTTGATGACTGTTGTGCTGCAATTGTTCAGTAAATGTTTGAAGTGTTTTAAACTCAATTGACCTATGCACCTTGTATTGCAGACAATGGTTAGGTCACGTGGTGGAGGCGATATATCAAAAGGGAGAGGTGAATCCTCCTGAGGCAGAGGAAAAGGCACTCGCCCTTTGTGAGTGCAATCGAAGTTTATTTCTAAAAAGCCGACCACCGATAGAGGAAGGGCCACAGAGCCCGCAAAATCCAGTTCGTATGCCCCTTCCAGGGAAGCCGCCGAGGGTCATTCAATGGAGGTCCAACCTGAGGCCCAGTCTCAACTATCCCAACCCGTTGGGCGATTTCAATTGCACGACGAACCTATATCTAGTTCGTCTGGGGTTCTGATGTGGGAAGCCAGGGTTCTGAGCCCTCCTCTACACCTACTCCTCAAGCACCAATACCTTTTGATGTCGATGATAATAATGTCCCGGATGATGGTAGTGGGGGGGACACTCAAGTGGGCGGCCTTGAGAGGTCAAAGAAAAAGGAAATGTGGAAGGATCGATCCGTGATCTTGACAGCCTTCAACAGGTTCTGGGAATTGTGGCCCCAGAGGTCGCTCACACTTGAGCGACAGTTCTTATTGAAGGATTTGGATATTCATAATCCAAAGTTCCTTAGACAGTTCCACGAGCGCAAGGGGTGGAAGTGGTTCACCCACAGTGTCATCGATGCAAATGAGCACTTGGTCAGGGAGTTCTACGCCAATGTGGCTCACATCAAGAAGGGGACAAAAGTGACAAAGGTGAGAAATTTAAAAGTTCGCTTCGACGCCTATTCTTTGAACACTTATGTGGGATTCTAAGACGTGGAGGTCATCCAGTACCTAGAGAAGTTGGCTCTGGGTGACGCAGTTCTCCCGTGGTTAGCTGAGATTTTGGCCGCCCGAGGACCATCACTACCATGGATTACAACAGGAGTTCCTATACTCCCGGCCACCCTAAAATTTGAAGCTAAAGGGTGGCAAACCTTTGTGTGTAACCGGATTGATCCGAGTTTGAATGAGAACAACCTCCCACTTCCCTGGACAGTTTTGGTGGCTTCTATTATGATGGGGTACCCGATCAATATAGGTGCCATCATGTCAACCAACATCACACTAGCGATCCGAAAAAGTGAAAAGTCATACCCTTATCCAAACACCCTCACAGAGTATTTCAATTATGCCAAGGTGGAGCCGAGGCCATATGACACAAAAGTAAAGGCCAAGAAGCCTTTCTCATGGTACCACCTGCAGGGTGCTGACAACCCGAAGTTCAAGGGTAAGATCACTACCACCGTTGGTCAGTCTAATGAGCCATCGGTGGTGGGTTCTGAGGCTGCTGCTGAGCCATCTACAGCTCTCATGCCTTCCCTAGCAGTCGGGCCTTCCACCGGTACAACCGATATGCCACTATCTTCATCTTCTAGGCCATCAGCCGCAGTACCAGTACCAGCCTCATCCACTTATCCTCTCACTGCACTGCGAGTCTCCCAGACTTTGGTGAGCCTCAACAACTAGATGCAGACAACCACTACTAAGTTGTCTGACATATCCAGTACTGTTGCAGCACAGTACTCCACCCCAGCAGCACCACAGGTCCCTCCGTCAGTGGAGAAAATATTGAAGAAGATTCTAGACAACCAGAAGACTATTATGGATACTCTGGTGGCCCACGAGGGTGCTATTGAGAAGTTGACCAAGCAGGTGAAGAAGATGAGGAAATCCCAGACTTCAAAGAAAGCAGTGGAGAGTTTGAGCAGGGAGGTGAAGAAGATAGCAGCAGTAGGTGATTTGCCCTTTGACCTACTGATGGAGACAGATCCATCAGTACTAGCTGACCCAGCAACACCATCAGCAGAAGCACCAGCTGGCTAGTCTGACGAGCCAAATCTCACTGCCCCCACTGCTGAGGAGATGCTTCAGATTCTCACCAACCTTGTTGTCCCTCAGCCCGGTGATGATGAGATACAGTTGGAGGAGACGGAGGGTGGTGATGCTCCTAGTCACCCTAAGACCACATTGGGAGTTTTCTTTACTCTCTATCCTCTTGTGTTTTGATTTTGCTAAGCATTGAGGACAATGCTTATTCTTATTTGAGGGGTGGTCTATTTTGGTTCATTTTGGATGACTGTGATAATATTTAATTACATTTGGGCCTATAATAATTTTAATACTCTTTTTCTTTTATTCTTATTTTTATTTTTTCCCTCATTATGTATATATTCATCCCGCTTGTATATATTCTATTCCTCTCGGTTTGTATATTTATTTGCCTACCTTTCAGTATTTTATTTTATAGCTTCTTCATTTTGTTTTCTTAATAGTATAGCTTCTTAGTTACTTTATTAGCTTCTTTTTGATTTGTTAGCTTCTTTTTATGTTTTAGTGAACAATAAGCCTTTGGTTTTCTTAATGCTACGGTTCTTTCCAAAGTTGGGTCTTGTGTGAACCGGGTGGCTCTTCCCAACGATGGATGGCGTGACAACCTTCTTAAGGGATCGAGTCAGTTTTTGATGATTAGGTAGAAACAAGTAGTATTAATAAATAAATAAGGGTCAAGCATGCTTCACTTGGTACCAACACACTTAACTACGCGCTTATGGTTAAAAATAAGTTTTTGTAAAGAAATAGCCCTAGTTAGTGACCTTGTGACTCTTGTGTTGACTTAGGCAATCATCAGGTGGTTTAGTTGAACCATTAGCGATTTTCAATCTTGAATGCGGTTGTTGTGGACCCTCGACTCTATTCTCTTTGACAATCCGGTTGTGTTGGAGGTGCGGTATTTTGTTACAAGTCCAAGTACCCGTGCGAGTGATCTAGAACTTGCCCCGAATGTGTTTCTAGGCAAAATTCTAAGTTAGCCTGGCTTGAGAAGTGATTGTAGGCTTTCCTTGACCCGTTTTAAAACCTTCCAAGGCCCACCAATGATATCATCCTTAGTAAACCCTTTTGAGCCTAAAGCCTTTTTATTTGATAACCACACTACAAGCCTTTACCCGTTTTATAGCGACTCTCTCTTGGCACCCGAACTTTCTTTAGCACTCATGTGATTCAAATGGAAAAAATATAAGTATGGGGGAGAGACGAGGAGTTTAAAGATGGTCTCAAGGCACAAAAAGAGCAAAGGCAAATAAAAAGAAAGGAAGAACTAAAGAAAAATAAAAAAACAAAAAGTGAATAATGTGAAAGTGTTGAAAAGATGCAAAAGAAAGCAAAAGTTCAAAGCAAGGATAATAAAGAAGGAAAGTATGAATACCATGGCAAAGAAAGAGTGATGTAAGTCCCTCTAATCCCCCTAATAAAAGAGAAAATGACTCAAAGAGTCGGCAAAGTAAGAGCCCAAAAGAGAATATGAAGTACTAAAGGGAAGATGAACCAATTCCATTCCGATATTTTCCTCCTTAGTCCAAAAGCCTTCATTACATGCCGAAAAAGCCCTACGTGAAGTCAAGCGAGCTTACATTAGTGGCGATCTACATGAGGGGCAAGCATATGGTACTTAGAGCCGGGCTTGTGATATTCTTTTGAGAGTAATGAGCGAATCTTTCTCGAGTCATTGAATTGAATATTTCATTCGTGAGTGAGATGAGCTTCCGGAGAGTATAGGAGGAGGAGTTTGGGATCCACAATGGCCAGCATGAAAGTGCGAGCTTCCTTGATGAATAAAGTCAACCTTTGATGCTCAAGCGTCACATCAGAGCCATTTGTGCTTTAACATTCAGTTCATAGGCTTGTTAATGATTCATGAGCGTGTGGGTAATTGTTGGTCCCAATTGATTTGTGTTTGATTCAACTTAGGCCAACTAAAATAGCCGTTTTCTAGTGGAGGTGGGAAATTGCCTTAATTGCTTGAGGACAAACAAAAGCTTAATTTTGGGGGAGTTGATAAGTAGGGATTTTGACCGCTTATTTGCTCTCTTTTACTTGCATTTTAGCTCGAAAATACTTAAAGGTATTCCCGAGAATTAATGAAATATGCTTTCTTGCAGGAATATTGGCAAATGAGCCAAAGAAGTGAAAATCAACTCAAAAAGGAGTAAAATTGGACAAGAACCAAAACAAGGCAAAACGGGCTACAGTGCGGACCGCACAATACTGTGTGCAGCCGCAAACTCTGAAGATGCACTGATAGATTCTCTTCATAGAGTGCGGACCGCACAATTATTGTGCGACCGCAGAAGACTAGATTCAGAGACCTTTAGTTTTGGGAGCTTGAAGATGTGCGGACCATATCATTATTGTGCGGCCACAGGATGCCAATATGTGACCGCACTCACAAATGTGCGGTCCACAGAGTGAAGCCCTGATACAGTCCAAGTGCAAGGGTGCGGCCGCACTCAGAATTATGCGGTTTGCATAATTAGAGGAAATGCGACCGCATCTCACTTTGTGCGACCGCAGAAAGCCATACCTACCAGTCCGACTCAAAGTGCAGACCGCACACAGCATGAAAGTGCGACCTTCACATGAGCAATTTTGTCAGATATTTTCAGATGGATATAAATAGATGTTTTTGTCATTTTTAGGAAACGTTTTGTGCACATGAACATTTAGAGCCGTTTTTATTTACTGTATTGGGAAACTTTGTACTAGTTTAGCATTTAAATATTAGATTTTCTTACCATAATTAATTATTATGCATTTTATCTTAGTATCTTCTTTAATTTCTTTATTGTCCATGAGTAGCTAATCCCTTAGCTAGAGTTGTGACCCAACCTTAGTATGGGTACTTAATATGTGATTGATTTAGGGCTTATTTGTGATTGGGTATATAAATTTTAGCCTAGTTCTTGCTTGTATTTGCGAATTGATGGTTGCAAATATTGATTCATGCCTAATTGACTTAGTCTATACTTGAGAAAGTGAGACTAAGTCTAGGAAAACTTGGCTAACAAGAAATTGGGGTGAACTCAAGAAATTGATAGCCCCAATTAAAGGGTCGAATCTAGAGATAGTAAGACCCGACTTGAGCCTTTATCACTTGTTTCATGAGATGCCTATTTGGACTTGAGAAAGCCGAATTGGGCAAAATCACTCAAACTATCGAGAGGTATAGAGTGAGTAATTGCGTGTGATTGCTATATTGTATCCCGATCAACCAAACATGCCCTGAAACTCTAAATTCGTTAGGTAACCAACTAGGCGGAAGTCGCAACCCTAGATCTATTATAACTTAAAAAACAACCAAAACCAAATACATTGTCTCTTAGTTTTACAATTACAAACCTTAGCGTAAAAGTAGAAGTAGAAACAACAAATGAAAATATAGAAGTATTATCTTAGGCACATCATACATTCACACTAGGTATATACCTAATCCCACATCAAGCTCTCTGTGGAATCGACCCCGACTCGCGTTGGATTTTTATTATTGCATCGACCGCTTCGCAACCTAAATTAATGGTGTGAGTTTGGGCGACATCAGGTTGCGTAGAGGCTACGCTACCCTAGAGCGCACCAGGGTTATTTGAAGGCTACTCTACTCTAAATTCTAGCTCACACCTATAAAAAGGGGTACATATTTGCTTAAGAAGATATCTCAAAAATTTCATAAACTCATGAAATATTAATAAAGAAATCAAGGTGTGATCAAACACTTCTTGATAACCAAATACTTCAAGCCACAATATCTTATCATGGAGATCAAATATATCTCAAAAAGGTCTGCATCATCTTATGTTCGAGAAACATGTTGTTCCAACCCTCGAATCATGGAGAATAATCCTAATAGGATACTCAAGAAAACAACTAAAATTATACTCACAATTAATTAATTAACTTATCTTTTTCGTGATTGTAACTTATTTTTCGTGTGTCAAACAATTACTGCAAACAACTCTATTTGCACTTTTTTTAAAATATTAAAATAGCCACCATTATGGTGTAGGGTTTAAGTCTATGACAACCATCATTATGTTGTAGGTTAGGGTTTATTTTTAGTTTTGGTATTACTCCATGTGAAATGAGGTTGACCTACCTGGATGGTAGAAGGGTCACCAAAAATATTATGTATATATATATATAGAGAGAGGAGACTCAAGAAAATAAATAAAATTGTACTCACGATTGATTAATTAACTTATATTTTTTTGTGATTGCAACTTATTTTTCGTGTGTCAAACATTTACCGCAAATAACTCTATTCACACTTTTTTTAAATAATAAAATAACCACCATTATGGTGTAGGGTTTAAGGCCATGACAACCATCATTATGTTGCAGGTTAGGTTTTTTTTTTAGTTTTGGTATTCCTCCATGTGAAATGAGGTTGACCTACCTTGATGGTAGAAGGGTCATCAAAACTCGTTAGCCTCTACAAAAATATAATAATAATAATAATAATAATAATAATAATTATTATTATTATTATTATTATTATTATTATATATATATATATATATATAATTATAAAAATATGAATACAATGTCGGTTTACAAAAATAACCTTATAATATTAAGCATAGTTACTCACAATAAAAGGACATAACCGAAATTCTAGACATTAGCCTTGTAATCCTATCAGGTTTAGGATATAATACTGCACGTTAAGAATCCTATTAGTATAATTACTTTCGAGCATTTACGTTAAAATAATTTATTACTAATTTAATTTAAAAATGTATTATGATGTCCTATTACTAATGTAATTTGAGAATGTATTATATTGTCCAAATCTATTTAGAAAAAGGAGAGCATATATTATTACAAAAGTACGAATACAACATTGATAGACCGAAATAGTCCAAAATACTAACTAGAAGAACTCATAGGTAAAGGATATAACTAAAATAACCTTTTTTGGACTACAAGACCTTCTATGTTAATTTTTTAAATATTTAAGATTTTTAAATTAATAAAATTTTGTCTATTAAATTCTTATTAAAAGTATGTAGGAAGGTTTAATAAAATCAATTTCATAAGAATCCTCTATATTGGCAGTACATTACCACTCCATAATATCCAATACAAAAACAATATAAAAGTAATATTAAATGGACTGCATAAAGCGTTGAAATTGAGAAAAAAAATATATCCTCATAATATATTTTTATATTATATTTGAATTGTTTCCTACTCAAATAATATATTTTTAATTAATTTTTTGTGTAATATCAACAACTAAGAAAATATTTAAGAATATAAATATGTTAGAAAGAGAAAGAAAAATAGTTGGTAAGAGTCAATATTGAATATCAATGAAACCGTTTGGTGAAAAATTAATGATTTAGAAGGTGATTTATGTCAAGTATTACCAATAGTTCCAAAATCGACGAAAGCAGAGATTGTAAAAATAAGCTTGCCAAAATTATATTTATGGCGTCAAATGAAAAAAATTCAACTGACAAGAAATATAAAGTAAGAACAGATCCAGTGTTTAGTGACTTCTTGCTTCGTATCGGAAACGAAGAACATCAACTAATAAAAGATGATTTCGTAATAATAGTGCATTTAATAAGAGAAATATTTTTATCATTATATTAAAACGCAATTTGTGCTAATTGCATGATAGAAATTTAAATGTTATCTTAGCTAGCAGAAATGAATATATTGATCAACTACAATGGTCTTCTACCACACAGATTTGTAGTTAAGTTTATTATTATTATTATTATTATTATTATTATTATTATTATTATTATTATTATTATTATTATATATATATATATACTAAGTTAAAATTGATCGTCCATTGCATATATATTGATTTTTAAAAAATAAATATGACTGTCATGCTATTGAATAACTTAGATCCGCCGAATAGCTTATGAAATAGCACATAGACGATATATAAGTTTTGACAATACGTCATACATGGAAAAATTATGATACTGGTCAATATACTTCTAAGTATATTTTTATCCATGAATTCAACTTTCGTCTTCCAAAACTAAAGAATATCCTTTTAAATTTGTATGAAAATAATTTTAGGTACGTTTATATTTTGCAATTATAATATATAAAATACAAGAACAAACATCCTAAATATTAAATTATATTTATCGCAATATGTTTTCTTGTACGTAAAACTATATGTTGCACTTTCAAGAAGAATATCAATATCGACAATAAGAGTTCTGGTTATGGCAGAGCAACTAAAGCATTAGAAGGAAATATACACAAAAACAACATCATCTACAAAGAAGTGTTCAGTAAGATACCATCACATCAAATACTTTTAAACTATAATATACAATTATCTAACTAACATGACTAAATTAATCATTTGTGTAAGTTCTAATGTTCATTTTGAATTCACGTATTATGCTAATGTAATCCCCATTTTTTTTTTCGGGGGGTTGTCAGTTCGATTCTATTTGCGAGCAAAATACTATTTGGTTCGGAAATCCTGATCCCACATATATTAGGATTTGAAGCACACGTGAGTTCGAAAAATATAGAAAACACACGGGAGTCACACGTGGACCGTGATATGAATCCCAAAAGGATTAGGAAATTCATGAGAGCCTATAAATGGGGATAGTCCGTCCGTAGAATAAAACTTTTTATTACGAGTACAATAAGATGGGAAATTGGTCAAATACTCCAGAGGTGCTCTTAGTTATAATTGCTGAAAAACTAAAAATGATTGAAGATTTTGTTGCATTTAGGGGAGTGTGCTCCAGTTGGAGATCCGCTGCCCCTAAGGAGAATTTCACCGGAATTACACAACTTGCTTGTGCAGTGCACGCTCGTAACGTTGTCACTCTCTCAAAGTCCGCCATCCACCACCTACAACACCGCCCTCAAACAACTCTCGAAATTCAAACTGTATCAAATAAATGGAGACGACTAGGACAATGGAATAAGTATTATTATAAGGAGCGTTACTTTGCATCCAAGGGATGGCTATTCGCTATAAGCCGACACGGAGACACGTGTCTGTTCCATTCCTTTTCTCGTGCCCAAATAAGGTTACCTCATGTAAGGACTCTCCCTGAATGTGATGAAAGGGACTTGATCATTGAGGCTGTCTTGTCCTCAAGCCCTTCTTCTTCTTCTTGTTTAAATAATTATGTTTTGATTATCCGTTACGATGGATGTATATCGAGTGGTTTGGCTTTTTGGAGACCTGGAAAG
>AWOL01S0036533.1:26434-52294 GCA_000715115.1 Nicotiana otophora | reverse complement strand
TCATGCCTGAAATCCATCAATGATTCGGCCTCCACTATGGCTTGGTCTATATTTGCGACTTGCCGGCATTATAACTCCTGCTTAGCCCAATTTTGCAACCCGTCCATGAAGTGGAACAACAAGTCATCATTGGTCAGGTTGGGGATTTGAAGCATAAGGGTAGTGAACTCCTTGACATAAACATGTATGCTCCCTGTTTGCTTCAACTCCCTAAGTTTGCGCCTTGCCTCGTACAAGACATTGTTTGGAAAGAACTGTCGCTTGAACTCGGCTTTGAACTGATCCCACATGCTAATAGTACATATACCTTTATCCTTGTCCGCCATCTTCCTTCTCCAGCATAGCATGGCAGTCTCTGAGAGGTACAACACTACAGTGTTGATCATGGCCTCGTCGTCCTTCACTTTGCCATGCTTGAAGTATTTCTCCAAGTGACAAAAGAAGTTTTCCACTTCTTGTGCATCACGAACACCTTTGAACACCGGGGGTTTGGGAGCCTCGATTTTGGCCTCCCTCGTCACCACAACATTGCTGGCTGCCTCGATCATGCCAGCACTAACATGCTCCTCGAGTGACTCTATCTTTTCCTTCATAGCATCGATAGTACTCAAAGCCTCCATGAGTCTGCACTCTAAGGCAGTGATAGTTTTCCTTAGTTCCATCTCAGTCTGTGTACGTCCCTCCAAGTTATTTCGGATGCTCTCAATCTCTTCAAGAGTGTACCCCTCAAGCACACTAAGGGTGCCTTCCACCTTCCCCAAGCGTTGGCCAAAGATCTTCATGGCGTCCATCCCCGCGTTCATCTTCATCACCCACTCTTTACCGAGCGAGACATCCTCAGGAAGGACCTCCACTTCATCCTCGCTCGCCTCAGTGGCAGATGGTTCTTGGGATGTGAGCCCTTAGTTTGACACAACCTCGGGTGGCACCTCCTGGCCCTTGTTCGTGGCATTTCTCTTTTTGTTACGGCCGCTCTTCCCAGCAGCATCCCAGGTGACGTTGGCTTGGGTGTTGGCAGCGTTAATTTCTCCATCGTTCGCCATTCCCTTAGTCGCAACCTTTGCTCTGATACCACGTTGTCACGTCCTTAGTCGTTAACTAAGTACACGTGCGGCACTTGACAATTTTCTCACGTTCTTGGTATGCCAAGTCAGCCTTACTACACTCAAGATCGCTAAGAGAATGGTAGAAAGAACACAAGAGAATTGTTAAAGGAAGCTTTGTATTAGAGAAAACTTGAATTGTTTGCTTGATGAATTACAAATGAATGGCCTCCTTTATATACTAGTCTCCTAGGGGCAAGTGTGCAAATATTAATTATTACACAAGTTCTTAATATTTACAAGATAAGGGCTTTCTCTAGAATTTTCTACAAGCCTAGAAGATTCCAAGGACTTTCCTAGCAAATCCATAAACATCTAGGATCTTCCAAAGGAAATGTCCACACTTATCTAGAATCTTCTCACAAATGCAAGCATTCCTCCTATGTAAGCTTCCATATGGCATTAATATATGCCAAATGGCGCTTATGTGGCATGATGACATGGCGAGTCATCACACAACTCTTCGAAATGCACAACTTGTCTTTGAAGAGGAAAGGGCTCGGTGAATTGTTCAGAATCATCCTTTGGTTGCAGACCAATTCAGAAATATAGCTTCCGGTGCTGGGAGACCACTTGGCGATTATGCTAGACCAGTCTACAACCAAGGATTATCAAGTGTGAAACCACCTCCAGCTGCAGCTAATAATTTTGAGATGTAGCAAGGGTTGCTTCAAACGCTTCAAAACAGTTGTGTCTTCAGAGGAAAGATGAACAAAGATCCAAACAATCATCTGATGGACTTCAAGGAGATTATGAACACCTTTCAATACAATGGTGTGTCACAAGATGCAATTTACTTAAGGGCATTCCCTTTCACTCTCAGAGATGATGCAAAGCACTGGCTTCGAAGCTTGCCTAATGAATCGATTAGAACATGGGATTAGATGACTAGAACATTTCTTGACAAATATTTCTCATCAACTAAGACATGCAAGTTTAGAAGAGAAATCCATAACTTCTGCCAAAACGAGACTGAAACTGTGTTTGAAGCTTGGGAGAGATTTAAGGAGATAGTGCGAAAGTGTAAACATAGCAGAACTGAACTCTGGATGCAACTCCAGGATTTTTGGGATGGATTGACACCAGCCTCACGTAGAACATTGAGCAATGCAGCTGGAGGCCCGTTGATGAAAAAGACTCCAGAGGAGATAGTCATCATTCTGAATGAGTTATATGAAGACACAAATCAGTGGCCCTCTGAAATTGCTAAAAGAAGAAGATTAACTGGTGTTCACCAAGTTGATGCTAACACATATGTGCAGGTACAGCTTGATTCCATGACCAAAGAAATAAGGAAGCTGACCTTAGCTTCAATACATAGTCAGCCCCAGCTTGTGATATATGTGGAATAGTGCACCCTGCTCATGAGTGCTAAGCCTTAATCGAGGAAGTTAATGTTGTTGGGAATTATAACTTCAATGCAATGGGTCAGAAGCAGTCCGGGTTTTCATGGAGTTCACCTGGGTATACTGCAAATACATGGCAACAAAACAATCCCAAATTTCAAGGAGCTCCTGGTTTTGTGAATCAGCTGAGGCCACAGTTCCAGCCTCAATATTCCACTCAGACTGGGCTAGAAGATCTAATGAAGTCCTTTATTGTCAAGACAGATGATAGATTAGATGCTCATGGTTCAACTATCAAAGAACTTGGCATTGGTTTGCGGAACTTGGAGAAGCAAGTGGGACAAATTGCAGCTGTATTATCTGAGATAATCCCAGATACTCTACCAGATGACACTGAGAGAAATCCAAAAGAAATGGTGAACGCTGTAACATTGAGAAGCGAGAAAGTATTGAAAGATCCCGCCCCGGTCCAACAAGAGAGTGTACCTAAAAAAGAAGTTGAGGAGCAGCTGTAAAATAAAGTTGATAAGAAGAGGAAAGGCAAGAAGGGAGCTGAGAAAAAGAAGAGGGAGGACACTTCGAGAAAGGAGGATCGGAATGAGAGCGAGTACATGCCTGCTCTACCTTTTCCCCAAAAGCTGTATAGAGAAAAGCTGGACAAGCTGTTTGAGAGATTTCTAGATATGCTGAGACTGGTTAATGTAAACTTGCCATTCACAGAATTCTCTCACAAATGCCAGCGTATGCCAAATTCTTGAAGGAGATCCTTACAAAGAAAAGGAAGATAGAGGAGACATCGGTAGTCAAGCTCACCGAGCATTGCAGTGCAATCTTGCAAAACAAACTCTCATAAAAGTGTGGAGATCCAGGGAGTTTTACTATAACTTGCTCGTTAGGCACTCTTAATTTTGATAAGTCGTTATGTCATTCTGATGCCTCCATTAATTTAATGCCTTTGTCAATTTGCAGTAAATTGGAGAATGAGCTTGGAGAGATAAGGTCTTTGAAGTGTGAATAAAAGCCCAAGGATTAAGTTGGAATCGAGTTCGGGGATCAACGGACAATTGTGCACTTAATGAGAGAAATGAAAAATCGAGCAGGACGTCACCCAGGTTCACGATCGTGTACTGGGCATGCATGCGAGGCAGAAGACCATCCAAAGTGTGCGACCAAGTGCGTGAGCACCTTCCCAGGTGTGCGGCCGTGCACGTCCCCTTCCGGAAAGAGTCCTATTTCGCGTAGGAGAAGGTGTGTTTGTTTGGGCCCGACCCTACTTGGTATATATACATTGAAAAATTGTATTTTTGGGACTTTTGACACATCTAATACCTAAGGAGTCTAAGGAGAAGTGGGAGAAGCAAGAGCACAAGGATTTCATCATTCAATCCTCACTCAAGATAAGAGTTTGGATCGCTTATGCTTTCCTTTAACTTAAACTTATTTGTTATAAATTACCACATATCTATGGAGTAGTTCTCTTTAGGGATTGATGGATTTGGTGTATTGATATTTGTTTATCGATATTAACTCTAGTTTTTATGCATTGAATCATTTTGGGTGTTTTAGTTATTGCATATATATTCACATGTTCATGTAATCGAGAGAGACATACTTGTGATATCTTTGCATTATCTTGTTGGTTGAATTCATTAATTCTTTTTAGTAATCGAAAGAGGCTAGTTGAATTATTGTTTAGACCTAGTTAGAAGGATAATCGAGAGAGGTTATCCTAAAGACCAATCCACTACAAACTCTTACATATCTTCACCGAGCTTAAATTAGTTCATATTGTGAGGTTGAGACTTATTCGAGAGAGGAGTTTCTACTAAATGTTTGAACTAATAATTGAGTGAATTCGAGAGACTCACTTGAACATTAGAAGTGAATTAACTAGAGGTAAATCCCAGACAATTATCTTGCACCTATCCAATCAACCCCTATTTTCTCCCATTGATATCTTCCTTGCTTACTTTTGTTGCGATTGTCATAGTCAATTAGCTCTAGATTCTTAGTAAAGTTTAGTTTTTAATCACATAATTCTGAATTGTTGATCATCTTGGATATCAACCAAGCTATAAACTATGAAAATATTGTTTAACTCCAATCCCTGTGGATACGTTATTATATTATACTATATTCAACTAGCGAACATATTTAAGTATGTGTTTTGTGCTCGTCATGTATATTGCCCCTTTTGAGGTGCTTGAGATGATGGGAGAGGTGGCTTACAAGCTTGCATTGCCACCTAGTCTATCGAGTGTTCAACCAGCGGTTCATGTTTGGATGCTCCGAAAGTATTTCGGTGATCCGTCTCATGTTTTAGACTTCAGCACAATTCAGTTAGACGGAGATTTGACTTATGACGAGGAGCCAGTAGCCATTGTGGCTTGGTAGGTTCGGAAGTTGAGATCAAAGAATATAGCATTAGTAAAGGTATAATGGAGAGGTCAGCCAGTCGAGGAGGCTACTTGGGAGACCGAGCGGGAGATGCAGCGTAACTATCCACTCCTATTTGATGCTCCAGGTATGATTCAAGACCCGTTCGAGGACGAATGTTTGTAATGATTCGGCCAGTCATTTTGAGTATTATAGCCCCGTTCCACCATTTATTGCTTATTCTATGTTCGTTTATTATTATGTGACTTGCCGGGATGGTTGGATTAGTTCCACGGATGTTTCAAAATGAATTGCGACACTTAGTCCCAAGGTTGGAAGCCTTAGTTCAAAAAGTTGACCGGATGTTGACTTATGTGTAATCGACTTCGAAATAGAGTTTCGATAGCTCCGTATGGTGATTTTAGAATTAGGAGTGTGTCCGGTTAGTGATTTGGAGGTCCGTAGATGGTTTTGGTTTGAATAGGCGAAAGTTGGAAGAATGATGGTTTGGAGAGTCGAGAAGTTGGACCGAGAGTTGAATTTTTGTTACTGGGCTAAGATTTTTGTTCCAGAAGTTGGAATAGGTCCGTTGTGTCATTTTGACTTGTGTGAAAAATTTGAGGTCAATCGGAGTTGGTTTGATAGGTTTCGGCATCGATTGTAAAAGTTACAAATCCATTAGTTTCAATAGGTTTGAATTGAGGTGCGATTCGTGTTTTTGATTTTATGTGATGTGGTTTGAAGCAACGACTAAGTTTGTGCGATGTTTTAAGACGTGTTGGTATGCTTGGATGGGGTCCCGTGGGCCACGGTTGTGATTCGAATTTAAATCGAATCAAGAGTTTGACATTTGCAATTTCTGTTGGCAGCAGTTCTAGTGTTATCGCACCTGCGAGGTTTTGGCCGCAGGTCTAGAGCCACAAAAGCGTCCATGTAGGTGCAGATGCGAGAATTGGGGAGGAACCCCGGGAGCGCATGTGTGGATGAAATCCCGCCGAAGCAGATGCGCTTCTGCGCAAGAAGATCTGCAGAAGCGTAAATGGTACCGAAAGAGTGTAGTCGCAGAAGAGGAAGGACTCCGCAGGTGCGGAAGAGCAAGGACGATGGTGAGACTGCAAAAGCGGTCCTGCAGGTGCGAGGAAGGGACCGCAGGTGTGATAGGTTGGGGGCATTAGTGAGTTCCGCAAGTACGGAACTTTGATCGCAGAAGCGACTAATTTGACCGTAGATGCGAGATTTCTAGACAGAAGATAAAATCGAGGATTTTTGATGATTCTCTCATTTTTGGACTTTGTAAACTCTGCTAGTGGCGATATTTGAGAGGGGTTTCACTAAATTTCAAGAGGTAAGTGACTTTTGATCATTATTATTCATTAATATTGAATACCCATTGAATTCCCCACCTATATTATGTGTTGTTGAGGTGAGATTTGGAGAATTTTGGACTAGGATTGGAGAGTGAGATTTGGGGATTTGAAGGTCGATTTATGGTCGGAATTGGATTATTTTGGTATGGTGACGAGCTCGAAACACACACATAAATTATGATCGCTAGTCAAATATAGTATAGTATAATATTGTATCCACATGGATTGGATTTAAACAATATAGTTTCTAGCTTGATTGCTATTTAAGATGATCAACAATTGAGATTTCTATGATTTCTAACTACAATTAACTAAGAATCTAAAGCTATTGACTAATGACAATCGCAACAAAGATATGCAAGGAAGTTATCAATGGGAGAAAATAGGGGTTGATAGGATAGGTGTAAGATAATTGTTTGGGATCTAACTCTAAGTAATTCACTTCTAATGTTTAAGTAATTCTCTCGAATTCACTAAATTATTTGTTCAAACGTTCAGTAAAAACCCCTCTCTCGATTAAGTCTTAATCTCACAAGATGAACCAATTCAAGCACGTGAAGATATGCAAGAATGCGTAGTGGATTGGTCTTTAGGAGAACTTCTCTTGATTATCCTCCTAACTAGGTTTAATCAATAATTCATCTAGCCTCTTTCGATTACTAAGAAGAATTAATAAGCTCAACCAACAATATAATGCAAAGATATCACAAGTTATGCCTCTCTCGATTACATGAACAAGTAAATATTGATGCAATAATTAAATTATACAAAAATGTTTCCATACACAAAACTAGAGTTATAATCCACAAACAATCATCAATAATCCAAATCCATCAAACCCTAAAAGGGAACTACTCCATAGATATGGAGTAATTTATCACAAATAAAATTAAAGTATAGGAAAACATAAATTCAATCCAAACTCGTGTCTTGAGTAAGGAAGGAATGATGGAATCCTTGTGCTCGTGTTCTTCCAACTCCTCCTTATCCTCTGTAAGGCCCCCTACAATCTTACCGGAAACCCGGGATTGGGTTGCATAGCGCGTTGGGGAGTTGAAATTTGTTTTTGGAAGTATAGGGCATTTCGGCAGTCTATTATGCAGTCGCAGAACTGATCTGCGGACCGCAGATCTGCCGCAGAGTGAGGCTTAAATCTGGGCAAATGTTTGGGTCAATATGCGGCCGCATAATCATTTTGCGGGCCGCATAACCCATCGCAGACCCAGCACAAAATATTCCGGATGGAAATTCTGCGGCGCATTATGTGACTGCAGAACAGGTCTGCGAACCGCATATCAGTCCCAGAGTGTGGAAGAACTACCCAGTTTTTGAGGGCCATTATGCGGCCCATGTTGCGGACCGCAGAAGCATTATGCGGTCGTATATGCAACCACAGATCTGCGTCGGGACTTTATTTTTCTAATTTTATAACCCGACCCCCATTTCGTTTATCTAGCCTAAGGGTTCATTTTTGGGGGATCACTGATCATTTAGAGAGAAGAGAGAACTATTCTAGAGAGAGGAAAGGGAACTTAGTTAAGGATTTCACTACTCTACCTTGATTGAACCTTGGGAAATCATCGAAAGGAACTTGCTAGGGCTTCAAAGAGGTAAGCATTTCTTTCCCCAATTATTCAATTTTGGGTTTGGGGTTGATTATGGGCGATAAGGGTATATTTATCACATGCATGAGCTAATAGGGATTGTGGGAAAGTTGTTAAACAATCTTTGGTGGTTTTGTTGTTGAATTAGTTGAGGGAAAGGTTGGGTCATAGTTGTGACAGATCTTGCCATACGAATTTATCTAATCATGCTTGAAATTCTACCCTCCTCTATAGATTGGCATTGTTAGGAGTGTTGGGACATAATTGTGGCACTACGAAAAGCTCTTTCGAGGTATGAAGGCTAAACTCTTGTTCTAGTATCGAAATTCCCGAATCCTTGTAAAATTCTATCATATGTAGTCAAACTTGAAACGCTATTGATGTGGGGTATTCAATCTACTAGAAGTGATGCCAAATTGGCATAACGTGTTAGAACTCTCGTGTATTAATGATTCTCTATTTTTGACTTAATCATGTTATACCCCTTTGGGAAGAAAATCTTGTATGAAATCAATGTGATTAAACACCTATTTCTCATATGATGAAACTTTATGAATTTACACTTGCTAAGGCCAAAGGTGCCAAATAGTTGATTAGAACGGAACTCTTTTGTACATATTATTATCATTTTGGGAACTCGAGCTATGGCATTGTGGTTACAGCTCCACCCACATACGTTGCGGTGAGGTGGAAGAGCCGCTTTGTGTAGAGTTATGGTATTGTGATTACACCTCCACCCGCATACGTTGGGGTGAGGCGGCGTGGCCGCTTTGTGTATAGTTGTGGTATTATGAATACACCTCCACCCGCATACATTGGGGTGAGGCGGCGGGGCCTCTTTGTGTATAGTTGTGGTATTGTGAATACACCTCCACCCGCATATATTGGGGTGAGGCGGCGGGGCCGCTTTATGTAGAGTTTCTGGTATTGTGATTGCACCTCCTCCCGCATACATTGGGGTGAGGCGGGAAAGCCGCTTTGTGTAAAGATAGTTGTAGAGGATTCCCGACTTGAAATTTATAAGTGTTATTGGAAGTTCTTAATAAATCTGTTTTGACTTTTATGGCTATCTAAGCCCTATGATCGTTACCATGATTCATCATATTCATGTTGTATTTCCAAGTCCTTGAAAAGATATTTTGGTTTTCATACTAGTACTATTCGACATATACTAACGTCCCTTTTGCGGAGGGCGCTGCATCTTTAATGGATGCAGGTGGTTCCACAGAGGAAGGCATTGTCCAGTGATAGCGGTACACTCTATTCCCAGCTGACTTGGTGAGCCCCACTTTTATTCCGGGGTTGTGCATCTTTTGTTCCGTGTGTATTATGTTTTGAGGTAGAGTCGGAGCCTTGTTGCCGGTACTACCATTATACTCTTTTATATCTATTAGAGGCTCCTTAGACATGGTGTGGGTTGTGTATTGTTATTGGGAAAGTCAAGATAGTAATGTTGTATGTGTGTTACATCCTCTACTTCAAACTATAAAAATGTGTGTATTTTGAGACTTTATAAATGAAGTAATTAATGGTGATGGAATTAGTGTTGTTCATGAACCCTCTTGGTATTAATTAATGAAATATATTCTTCCTTTTATTCATGGGTATGTTGGGTAGACGACACTGCGCAGGCTTGCTCGACCGGGGTAACTATGTTGAGCGTCGGTCGTGCTCCCCGAGGTTGGGGCGTGACAGCCTCCAGAAAATAATGTTTTCCATGTATTTATACCAAGTAGAGTCGGGCCCAGGCGAAATCCCCTTCTCCTAGCCGAAATAGAAAAATAACTCTGTAAAAATTGCATAGGCGCGCCGCATGGGGCGACGCGCAATGTGGGGCTAATTTCTGACAGACAACATCTTTTGTACAGCCGCGGAGCACCACGTGCCACCCCACGTGCCGCGGCAAGCCATTTTACTTAGAGTACATATTGAATCTTGCTTTTTGACGTCAAAACTTTGTCTTCGACCCCTGAACACGATCCCGACTTAATCCCTTGGGCTTTTACTCAGACTTCAAATCTCCAAATAGCTCGAATTCATTCCATAACATCTACGTAGCTCAGAATCACTTCTACAAGGCACAAAACACACAATAAATATAAAACTATCACGCCCCGACCTCGGGGAGCGTGACCAGCGCTCAATCGAGATACCCCGGTTAAGCAAGCCTACTGGATTCCTTCTACCCAACCTTGCCCATTAACAATATAATAATCAGTACAAGAGATAGACATGAGAAGAGTCAAGTGTTCCCTATTCTTTTCCCATTATTCAAAAGAGATTTATTTACGACTTCCAAATTATTACAAGTTTATATATATGATGAAAAACATGTTTTCCACTTACCAACACTTGTAGTTCATTACCCAACATCAAACACTACCCACAACCTATCTACGGAGCATCTAAGTATAACAAAAGAGAAGAATGGAAGTACCGGCGACAAGGCCCCGGCTATACCTCAAAGCTCAAAATACAATGTCAAATGACACAAGGCCCAGAACTGAGTAGGGCTCACCAAAACTTGCTGAATAGAGAGTGACTGCTAACGGGGACCAAAGTTGCCCGCTGATGAACCACCTGCATCCATTGAGAATGCAGCGCCCCCGGCAAAAGGGACGACGGTACATGTGGAATAGTACTAGTATGTAAAGCTAAATGTTCTCTTTCGAAATAGAACACCAATATCATAAGGGGAATCACCATGGAAGCAACAAGTAACAGTCAATAATATCCAAATGCCAAGTTAAAATATAACTATTTTAAAAAATACGAAAATAATATATATTTTTGGTTGGGAGATCATTACCACGGATATACCATCATTTTTTCAGTAAGGAGTCCGATCACGCCCGATCGGCTATGCCATCTCCCCACGGACAATGTGGTTTGACATGTGATGCGAAACAAAAGGTGTTACCAAGAGTAGTACCACCATGTGCGCAACATGATGTATGATCTCCACCCGATCAGCTAGGCCGCCTTCCCACACATGCAGTGCAGATTGACTTTCTAATTCACAGTTAATATCAATCTCATCCCAATTAAGGAAAATAATTACAATCACATCAATATTTTAATATCATCCCAAATAAGGGAAATAATCACAATTCACTCCTACACTGGCACGTGTAGTTTCAGGTATGGGCCTTATGACCCACCCTTCCTCGATTTGCTAGTGATACTCCCAAAAATATTTTTGTTTGCACACAAGGGAAACAAAAGTATAAATATATTTTTATATTTACCTCATTACCTTTCACACTATATATAGACTCGTTAGTAACTTCAATCATTCACAACATCATTATTATTTCATTGGCACTCTTGCCATACTTATGATTCTTCTTTCATAGAACGGTGGCCGTATTTTACATTTCACATTTTCATTTGTTTACTTTCAAGGATCATCAACACAAACATCAATATATAGAATATTCCGGAAATCACAACTTAGTAATGAAGGCTTTAATCACATTAGATCCCTTTTCAAAGCATGGAGCATAATGACTCGTAATCACAACACAAGTAAAAAAAATCATAAGCGAGTAATATACTGTATCTTTTTAAATACTTCTTCACAAAAGGGCAATACAGAATTTCAACTCTTGAGTACGTAAGAACTCAAATCATATTGAAAATATTTATAAAGGAGGGCATGGTGATTTACGATTTAAACACGACTTCAAATCAAATGCACTAGCTACAACAACCATGAACACGTTTTATATCTCACTTTAGTTCTTTCACTTTCAAACATATTTATAGGTCATCAACAGTAAGAGCATTTGGGATCAAGGCCTTAAGCATGTATATGAACAATAGGGGTCTTAGGCGCATTGAATTTTCTTTCACTATTGGGCATAACAACTTACAATTAAAAACATGATTAAAATCATAATATTCTGACACATTGGTTACATTTGAATACATACCCGAAGGAGAGCACAATACGATAGGAGCATTCGGTAGAATTTCTAGTACATATCTTTCAACACAAGTTTATTTGAAATAGTAATATTTGTACGGGATAACTCAGAACATAGGAATTAGAACCTTGGGCTAACTATACTTGAAACTTACAGGAACATCATGGAATTCGATTCCAACATAGAAGTTTAGCCCACATACCTTGCCTGAGCTTTTCTTAAGTTACTACAACGCCCCAACACTTCTAGCAATAACAATCTATAAGAAGATAGCGAAAGTCGGTTAATAATTAGGAGAATTCCCATGGTATAACACTCTTAGGAATTTTGTCAAACACCTAATATGCAAAATAGACTACAAAGCTCTACGATGGTAATCCCTTCCTCCCTCAACCAATTTCAACAAGAAACTACACAAAATATTACGTTAACCCCACATACTACAAGCTATTGGCACATGCATGGCCTATTTCGATCCCACAAAAGGGGTTTAATCCCCGAATGAACAGATAAATGTTATTCTCTGTGGAAATTTACCAGTTTGACCTATTATAGTACACATTGCACATGCCTACACTTTTGCATGTCGTTAAATATCAGTCCAGGAGCATGCGATTTGTTATTCATTCAATACATACATGTATTCTTGTTTATTTGCTCTTGTATGACATGATTGGACTGGGTGCCTGTGACCACGCGGGGCGGATTGTGTTGTTGTGTATGTGACCACGCCGGGCGGATTGTGTTTGTTGGCACGTGAGTTGTCCGTGCGGATCCAGATATTGATGTTATTAGCA
The DNA here is from genome assembly GCA_000715115.1 of Nicotiana otophora. Taxonomy (NCBI): domain Eukaryota; kingdom Viridiplantae; phylum Streptophyta; class Magnoliopsida; order Solanales; family Solanaceae; genus Nicotiana; species Nicotiana otophora. The sequence continues at coordinate 39,772 of AWOL01S0036533.1, read as the reverse complement.
CATGAGTTGTCCGTGCAGTGCATGAGTTGTCCGTCCAGTGCATGAGTTGTCCATGTAGGTTCTATTACTAGTACGTGAGTTGTCTGTGCAACGTGTGGATACAGATCCATCCCCCTAGTGTCATCCTCTCATGTTTCTATCTTGATGGTGTACACGCAGTTGTTGAGGAATCTGGCCAGTGTTTTGTTTAGATTTTGCATTTCATCTTTGCTTGCAATTTCCTTGATCATTTATCTGATTTAACTGCATATCATCTCTATACGCCAAGATATTGACTGAGCAGGGTATTTGAGAAATTTTACACATGCACGCACGGATATTTCCTTACTGAACTTTATGGTTTATTCAAATATTATTCTGTACTGGTTTAAAGGATAAAACTACAGAGGTGATAGCTAGAATCATTTAATAATTTATATTTCTCTTATCTCTCCGTGTTTAATTACGATACCTATTGAGTACATTGGGTCAATTGTACTCATACTACGCGCTAAACTTAATTATGCAGATCCAGGTGTCGGGACTAGTTATCAGCAGTACGCTTGTGTGTTGGACTATCTGCTAGAGGCGAGGTAGAGCTGCATTCTGGTCATAGTTCGACTTGTCTTTTCCTTTCATATTGTTGTTACAGTTCAAACAGTGTATTTTATTGTTTAGTTTCAGACTTATATTTCGTTGTAGAAGCGCATGACTCCGTATTTATCAGTTTCTGGGGGGATTTACTCACTATTAGCAGTTATATTGTATTGAGACCTCACACTTACGCTATCGCTATAAATTTTGTTATTTTGTTTGCCTTCGTTATCATGTTTCGGCTTGCCTAGCCGGTGTGTTAGGCGCCATTATGACGGGTAGGGATTTTGGGTCATGGCAATGCGGTCCCAGAGCATGGTTGGTGATGAAGATGATGGATGAATGAGGAGCTTTAATGGAGGCCCAGAAACCCCATTCTAATTTGATTGATTGATTGAGATTCTCATTACGGTTTTTGGTCGGACCATTTTCTGGTCCTACTTTAAAAGTTGGATTCACTTAGCACGTGACCCTATTCCGATCAAATAGAACACAAACCAGCTTAGTCGTGGTCCATTTATATGATAAATTGGGTCCCAAGCATAGACAGAGATCACAGAGTACGCAGCTGCACTGCAATATTTTGACAGTCAATTGGGGGGCATCACACTGATATAAATAAATCCTCAATAACAAAAGGAGAGCGATGTATCAAGCACAGTAGAGGGTGGCGGAGCTTGTTCGCTGCACTGTTGCGGCCACCACACACCCGAAGCTCAACAACTTATTCATTTATATGAACTCGCTTTTCACTTCACTTGTAAAAATGTGATTGAGCATGGATTTAGGAAAATGATACACACTAGAGTACAATTTCTTTTATTCATTTTATATGATAATGCTTGACCGAGTACACATTTTATAAATGAAGATAGACATTGAGACATATAAAAAATAGGCCAAATATATATATGCAACCTCTTAAAATTGTCTTCAAATTTTATTTAGACACTTTAACTAAGACCAATGTCTATTGAACACTTCAACTACAATAAAAGTGTACCAATTGAACACAAACTGATGACATGGCATAATGTGTGCATCTCACACTCTTGTTAGAGAGTGAAAGAAAAAATAAAGCAACTAATTTCTTTTTATTTAATTTTTCTTCTCTCCTGCTTCCACCACCTCTATCTTGACACCACCACATTCGTTACCTCCAACACGGCACTACCACCACCACCTTAGTTCTATGTGACGATGAAGAACTCATATAATTTCTCTTTATTGATCTTCATTTATACTTAAAAGTGAAATTACCTTTATATTTGTTGAGGTATTTAAATACCATCGGCTCAAAACAACAATTAATCAGGGGCATATTGCAATCATTAGCACGATTCTTATATCAGAATTAAGACTTTAGATCCATGGTCTACAACATGTCTAACGTGTCATTCAATCAATTCAATAAAGCATATCAGCCATTTTGCTAGCGTGGCCAAGTAAGTTACTCTGATTCAACGATCTTGATTGCTCCGTTGGTCGAACAACTGAAGGTCTTGATCAAGTGCGCCGCACAACACAGGAAGTGAAGTGTCACGACCCAAACCAATGGGCCGCGACGGGCACCCGGTACCTTACTCAACCGAGTAGTAACGTAACGTATCTTTCTTATTACATCATTATAGGTAAGTAGGCCACAAGGGGTGTCATGAGATAATCAGAGTAAACATGAGGGAATACCTGACATAGAACGACCCAACCTGATATAGAAACTCATATTTATGACATTCGGGCCTGTAAGGCCAATGTGATCCATTATATACTTAACATATAGGCCGACAAGGCCATACAAGTATCCGTATACATGACATCTATCTACAAGCCTCTAAGAGTACATACTTATCATAAAGGTCGGGACATGGCCAAGCCATACCAAACAATATACGTCTATATCATACTGACCAAACAAGCAACTCCGGAGCAAATGGAGCGCACCAACATCTTCTACTGAGCTGATAGCCTACTTGGAGGATTCTCGAACTGTCTATCGGGACCTGCGGGCATGAAACGCAACATCCCCAGGCAAAAGGGACGTCAGTACAAATAATTTACCAAGTATGTAAGGAATGAAAATCAGTAAATAACAATAGACATGAGAGAGACATGGAGTAAAAGACTCAACAAGTATATGTGAATATCTCTGTGAATCATTTAATATTATAATGTCATGCATATGCATATAAATGTCATACCATGTATGGGTATATGCATTCATAACATCATCAAGCCTCTGAGGGCATCCCATCATATCACCTCGGCCACTGTGGGTAAATCATCAACGTATACCAGTTAATCAGGTAGTGGTGCGTATATAACGTCGTAACCTTTTTTCATATCCCATATACATATGTGCACATATAAATACACGTATATAACGCCATCTGGTCATGGGTCAATGTACATGTATAAATGCATGAAATGCATAAGAAATACGTTAATAAGATTTCTCGGAATGTCATAAAAATCAATGTGCCTTTCGGATAAACTTTATCAAATACATATATTTCTGAGACTCATGAACAGATGATAGAATAATATGACACACGAGGAATCAAGAACATAAGCATCTCTAATATTTCTATGAATAGAATCATTTATGGTAATTGTGCATTTGATTGTTTCATTTGTGTCGTATAGATCATGCCAAAATAAAGAAGGGATAGCCTTAACATACCTGAACCGATTCTCTTGACAATCCCTTAAAGACATGTCTTTTGTGAAGAACACATAACTGCGTATCGAATTAGGGGAAAATCTGTATGATATTCGTGAGAAAGATTGTACCGTACTCCCTTAGAATCGCGATTTCATGCTGCTTCATTTTCATACGAATTGTTGAGCTTCATCCGTTACTTTTGGTGAAGATTTCATATAAACTCTTTGTTTTGAGCTTTCAGCCGTTAGCAAGAAAGCATAAGCATAAGCTAAGCATATAGGAAAGTCTCTTAAAATTGGGGTTTTTTGGGCCCCACTCTTGTGGATGACTTGGCCAACCATTTTTCTAAATATGCCACATAGTATACAAACCAAAGAGTCACCTATCACCCCATTAGACTTGTTGCCACGTTGGGCCTTTTAGGCTTTGTCCAAAATCTTAATTAACTAATTAATCTCTCATTAATTAATAATTAATAAATCACCCACATAATTAAGAATTATATCAAATTACTTAAAATACTACTCACTTTTAACACACTTTATACATCTTAATATCATGGTCACGTGGTACCTTGTATGACACTAGTCCATAAATACGAGGTATTATAGCTTCAACCGTATTTTATCCCAAAATGTCAAACTTCGACGAAACTCATTTCCTTCGATTCTCTTACCCTCACACCTTCACGAATTTACTCATCACTTGTTTAAAAAAGCATAATGCTTATAATCTCAAAATAATCCCATTTCCGAACTTACGTCGATTAACTTACGACGAAACTTTGACATACGAAAATGCAGGATGTAATATCTCATTTTTGAGCTTCCATCAATTTACTTATGGCGTACTTTCATGTACGAACACATGGGGTGTAATACGAAGGCAACTGTGAGCACCTAATTTTTGATTTAATGCAAATCACTCCTAAAAATATTTCAACATTGTTTAGAGTGGTTCATGCATATTTAGAGTTGTTTTAAAACCATTGAAAATCATAAACAAATAATAATAAATATTAAATTTTCATTTTATAGCATTTTAGGTTTTTATTTATATTTTTAGGATTTTATTTAGGTTTTAATTAGTTTAATCAGGATTTAAAATCAAAGAAAAGAAAAAGAATGGGAAAAGGAAGATTTTGTTTAAGTTTGATCTCAAATTGGGCCACAACAGCCCCAATTGGACCAATTCCCCTCTTTCTCGCCCAACCCAAAACCCCACCTGCCCGACCCGTCTGCCTAGTCCGACTCAATCCCCCACTTCATTTATGCACTCCCCTTCCCCTTAACCCTAGAGAGAGAACAGACGGACTTCCGCCCCTTGAAAAAAACCTAGCCGCCCCAATTAGAAGAATGCTCTCAAATTTCACACACACGCTCTTATATTAGGACCCGGTTGATCTCTGCATTCTTTAGAAATTAACACACTCTCATTTCAGCATTTTTTGAGAGAAGGAACACTTCATTCTCACGAGTTGGTTTTATTCAACAATGGACATTGATTTTTACGCGAGACTCGGCAGAATAGACACTCCCCTCATCTTATACTAATTTCTTTCAAAAAGAGAATGCACACATCCGGCATACACTGAATACACTGAATAAGCAAGCTTCTTGGGAACATTTTTCTAGGTTTAGAAGCGGCTGAAGTTTGAGTCCGTTTGCTGGTGATTACTGTTTAAGTTGCTCCTGTCTGACCAAGCTCTGTTTGCTCTCAAATTTGACCATTTCTTGGTCATTTTCTTCTGTCTCATTGTTGTTAGGTATGTAACACTTCATTTAAGATCTCTATTAAATATGGAATTGAAGTTGTGATTTGTTCTTGATGTATTTATGTCCAGATTTCATGTATTGAGGGTGCTGGTTCATAGATCTGTCCATATTTGCCTTCTCCCTTGATATCTAAAATCATTAATTTTTCTCAAGTTAAAAGTTAAGCTGAAATGGTCCATTAAATATGTTTAAACTCACTTGAACAATGATTTGTATAGTGGATGCATATTGATATTTTAAATTACCGAAAAATGATTCAGGGTCTAAGGATAATAGTCTTTTAAATCTCATATGTTAGATGTTTGATTTGAGTGAGTAAGTGTAATCTTGATTTGGTCTCAATCAATTGCTTTGTTTGTTAATGGCACTATTAATTTGCAATTTTGAAATTTTGTTGGGAGGCTTTGGGGTCGCAAAGAGTTGGCAATGAACATTTTTTTTTTTGCAGGAATCAACATAGCTAAAGCCTAATTTTAGAGTTTATTAATAGAAGTCTATAGGTGATGACAGGATTCAAATCTGTATAGCTAATTGTTAATTTTTTGTAAATGTCTGTAATTGCTTGAATAACTTATCAGAATCTTTGTATGCAATATGTTCATAATTTATGCTTACTGGACCTGTGGCCCAAATTCCCCCTTGAGTTTAAAGATGAAATTCCAAATTGTTTATGGTCTATTGCTGGGTGATCGTATACAAAGCTCCTATAATTACTTATGAAATGCAGTAAGCGTATCCATTGTTGTAAATTTAGAATAAGTATCCCCAATTCAATAGTTTAAGGCTGTAATTCGTTAATTCAAGCAGCCATATGTACTTGATAGAACTTTAGCTATTCATATATCAGATGGTTATATACTTTCATAAAGCTTAAGTGTAGTTGACTTTGAGATCGATGCTATATCCAAGATGAAACATAAGTCAATTTCCCTATTCTTTATCCATAATAAGTTCACGATTTTGGATTCTCAGCATATGATCCCAAACTTTTAAAAAATAAAGAACTTCATGAACATCGTATATTGCTTTAGGCGCGTTCAATAATAAATCATCGTGATTATGGGTACGGTTCCCATGGCATACTCATGATACATAAACCCCAAATTCGAGTGCACGTTTTACGTGACTCAATCTTACAACTTCAAAATAATAATAATAATCAATATGTTGTAGATCGCGGGTGTGTTTCACGTGACGCCATTCGCAATATGTACAAAACCAAGCGAGTGCGCGACATCGCAGCTTGTTTAAATAAATTTCATAATTATTTAAAATAATCGAAAATGGTATAAAATCATTAACACATAAAGGGTTCTAAAACATGTAATAAATCAGATAATTAGGACAAGTATTAATTATTAAGAGACCGTGCAAAAACCACGGAACTCGGGAGGGCCTCACACCTTCTCCCGGGTTAACAGAATTCCTTACCCGGTCTTCTGTGTTCGCAGACCATAAATAAAGAGTCAATTTCCTCGATTTGGAATTTAAAATAAATCGGTGACCTGGGACACCATAATAATTATCCCAAGTGGCGACTATGATTAAATAAATAATCCCATTTCGAATAATGTCACTTTAATTAGAAAAACTCTCTATCCCCATTCCTCGGGAAAAAGAAGGTGTGACAGCTCTGGTGACTCTGCTGGGGAGACGAACCCAGAACTTCTGGTACAAGGTTCAAAATTCGAGCTTAGAATAACTGTTATACTTGGCTTTTGTTTATTATCTGATTTTTTACGTGTTTGACCCTAATGTGCTAAATGCCGCTTTTTACCGCTTTGATATTACTTGAACTGTATATAAAATTGTTAAGACACCCTTCTTCTTTCTGAGTCTTCTAAATCTTCTGGGAAGTGCACGCTGGCATGATTTCTTTTTTGTTCGTCTCGTACCCTAATTTAGAACAAGGATCAGATCAGTTACAAAGCCGGATGATCTTTTGGTTACCGGTACGTTGTCCTCTCTCGGCTCGAGTTGTCCTCTCGGGTAAGCTAGGTCTAGAGCAATACACCCAGGTTTTAAAACTAGAATAACATAGCCTCATGTCGGATCCCTAGTAGGAACGCTTGCTTGCATCACGTGCATTTGACTTTAGGGACTCAACACAGGGGTTGGGTCCGTCTAGGACACGTGTACCCAACTTAAAAAGACCATCCTGATGCATCTTACATGCTACTTGCGCATTTATTTGTTTCGGCTTGCATGTTGACTGGCTTCTAGAATCGGGAAAGAAAATAAAAATAAAAATAAAAAAAGAGTGAGAGGTAGGTATTTGAAATCCGAAACTCAACCAAAATTTTGAAAAAAAAAGAGAAAAGAAAATAAGCCAATGTTTTCAAAAAGTCATGTTTCCCTGTTCCGTCAAAACTGGACCGAACTACGCGAGTCTGATTCTCACTGGATGTGAGATACGTAGGCAAACCTCATCGGTTCCGGCCCCAATTTTCAAAAATCCAAAAATATTTTCTTTTAATTCCTTCTTTAGAGGTCTTTCCTTAGAAAATTCCAAATACAAAAAAAAATTTTAAAACCAAAAATATTTTCTTCCTTTATAGAAGTCTTTCATTCAAAATAAATTAACAAAAATTCAAAAATATATATTTTTTTCTTTTTTGGAAGTCTTTCTCCCAAAAATCCAATAAACAAACACAAAACCAAAAGCCAAAAAATATTTTTCTTTCTTATGTAGAAGTCCTTCTTTCAAAAAAAAAATTTTAAAAAAACAAATCAAATTCTAAAAATATTTTCTTTCTTCTTTATAAGTCTTTCTTTCGAAAATTAAAAAAAAATCAAAATCAAAATCCAAAAAGAGTTAGTTTTGTGTACGGTCGAAATAGATTTCGGTTTTAGCACGCNATTTGGATCCGTCCATGTAACTCTTGGATGACTTATAATTAACTGCCATTCAATTAAACAGCAATCTCCTCTCCTAAATTGGACGGCCCAATTAATTTAACAAGAGGTTTGTCAATGTGAAGGACGTTCGAAAAGATTGATGTGTCAATTAATTCGCTTTCTCTAGCACTACTGTAGAAATTAAGGGGACCAATGATGAAGTCTAACTGCATTGGCTATGAGAGTCTTAAATTTGATCAGATAAAGTCTCCCTGTAAAATAGTACTCATGAACTTGGACATTGTAATTTCGCAGCTAGCTAGCTAGATTCCAATCTGTAATTTCGCTGCATCCTTTTCGAGAAACGAGGGGCTATCTGTGTACGGTCGAAATAAATTTCGATTTTAGCACGATCGATCGAGTTCGAACGATGGCCTGTCGAGGCAAGACCTCAAAGGTGCAACAAACCAAATCTTGAATCCGATCAGGCCGACCCGTGCCAAGACCATTATCAAGCTCAAGTGGAAATCGACACAGAATAGATATACCAGCCAGCACTGGCCTCGACCTCGAAGCAGTTCAGGGGGATTCGAAACAAGATCGAGCTCATAGACGATCAACCTCGAAGTCATTCGAGGTCACGATCGGGCTCCGACCAAAATCGAGCTCAAACCAAAGTCAGCATCTCCCAGCAAGATCGAGCTCACAAGAGCCGTTACAATCCCACTAGAAAGAATTTTGGCATAAATCACGGAAAAACTGGTTTATCATGGGTCTCCCACTAAATGTTGTTTTATTATTTTTATTATGCTTGGAGCCAATTCCCTCCATTATAAAAGGGGCTTGGCTACCATCTCTTAAGGGCAAGTTTTTTTCCAAAAGTCATACATTGTAATACAAAGCAACACATCTCTAGAGAGAAAAGCATCTCTTTTTCAGTTTTCTTAGATTGATTCCATCTTGTGAATTTCTAAGATTCATTTGTCCTGGATAATCTTGTCTGTCTTGTATTTTCCCCAATCTAAATTCACATTGATATTTATCATTATATTTTTCGTATCAAATTATACCACATATCCTTGGAACTATGTATAAATTTAACTATATCCGTTTTTTCGGGTAAACAATTTGGCGCCCACCGTGGGACCCAGGATAATAGTGGTTATTTGATACAAATCTGAAAAACCACTACAAACAACCATCAAATGACTTCACCAATCGATAATGAAGCCGGCCTTCAAGATGAAACCAATAACTTGGCACCCGTGGCCGGAAGGTCAATTGACAATGGCACCGAGGTTCGAGCCGAAATACCATTGGATGTCAACTCACAAATAGCTTTGGAGGCAAATCAATGTTCCAAACAGGAAAGAAGCATTCAGGGCGGAGCTCGATCCGTAGCCTGAGACACACAAAATGCGGGGGTAATCAGGACCATCCTGCGTATGATCTTCGAGATGCTACAAGCCCAACAAGTAGCGATAGCTCAACTACAGATCCAAACTCGCGCACAACACGGGCCGGAGTCCGATCCACTTCGAGAAGCTACCCCAAGAACAGAACCCGCCGTAGTGAAATCTAACGAGCAAGAATCGTGGACTACCCCCGGAATTACCAAATTGCTCGAGGAACTTACAAAATGAGTCGAAGCCAACGACAAGAGGGTGGAAACTTATAATGCCAGGATCGATCAAATCCTTCGGGCTCCACCAATGATAAAGGGTCTTGATTCAAACAAATTCATACAAAAGCCTTTTCCGTCAAGTGCATCACCGAAGCCAATCCCCAAAAAATTACGTATGCCCGAAATTCCCAAATATAATGGTACGACCGATCCCAACGAACATGTCACCTCTTACACGTGTGCCATAAAAGGCAACGATTCGAAGGACGATGAGATCGAATCCGTGCTATTAAAAAAATTCGGGGAGACCCTCTCAAATGAGATCTGGTACCACAATTTACCGCCGAATTCCATCGACTCTTTTGCCATGTTAGCGGATTCGTTCGTAAAGGCACATGCTGGTGCCATAAATGTTACAACAAGAAAATCAGACCTCTTCAAAGTAAATCAAAGGAAGAATGAAATGCTGAGGGAATTCGTATCCAGATTTCAAATGGAACGTATGGGATTACCCCCGGTCACAGATGATTGGGCNTATCCAGATTTCAAATGGAACGTATGGAATTACCCCCGGTCACAGACGATTGGGCCGTCCAAGCTTTCACCCAAGGGTTGAACCAGCTAAGTTCTACAACATCACATCGGCTGAAACAAAATCTGATCGAGTATCCAGCAATAACCTGGGCAGACGTACACAACCGATATCAATCGAAGATTAGGGTTGAGGATGATCAGTTGGGGGCTCCATACGGACCTGTTCATCAGAAAAGAACAGTTATTAAAAATCAAAGGGAGATCGACCGGGATCAAAGGACAAACCAAGATCGATATCGGCCGTAGGTCACAGATCAGATAAATAACGGTTCAGCACGCAATATAGTTCGAAACAATGGAAGGATTGACCGGGGAAAAAATCCCCGGGGACTGATGAGTAAAAGCGGCTTCGATAAACATGCCGATCGTGTAGAAGTTCCTCGACTGTCGGAATACAACTTCAACGTCGGTGCATCTACTATCGTGTCAGCCATCGGACGCATCAAAAATACTAAATGGCCTCGACCTATGAAGACCGACCCTGCCCGAAGGAATCCCAATCTAATGTGCGAATATCATGGCACCCATGGTCACAGGACCGAAGATTGTAGGTAATTAAGAGAGGAAGTAGACCGCTTATTTAACAAAGGGCACCTTCGGGAATTTCTGAGCGATAGGGCGAAGAATCATTTCAAGAGGAAGGACTTCGACAAACAAAACGAGCTAAAAGAAATGCAACACGTCATTCACATGATCATCGGCGGCGCCGATACCCTGCAGGGACCAGTGCTTAAACGCGCTAGAACATCTATTGTCAAGGAAAAGCGATCTCGAACTCAAGAATACATACCCATAGGGACCTTGTCTTTCAATGATAAAGATACAGAAGGAATCACCCAACCCCATAATGATGCACTGGTAATATCTGTACTCGTGAATAAAATTAAAATTAAGCGTGTGCTAATTGATCCAGGTAGCTCAGCCAATATCATCAGATCGAGGGTCATAGAACAGCTCGGCTTACAGAACCAGGTCGTACCTGCAACTCTGGTTCTGAATGGATTCAATATGGCATGCAAAACCACAAAAGGCGAGATAATCCTACCGATAAATGTGGCCGGAACCATTCAGGAAACAAAATTTCATGTGATCGAAGGCGATGTGAGATATAATGCCCTTTTCGGAAGGCCATGAATCCACAGCATGAGATTCGTACCTTCGACCCTACACCAGGTCCTCAAATTCCCAACATCGAGAGGTGTTAAAATAGTGTACGGAGAATAACCAGCTGCAAAGGAGATGTTCGTCGTCGAGGAAACAAAATCAATATCCTCATCCACACCGATAAAAGGAACAGGTGTAGAAGGAGATACAATCGAAGAATAGAACGCCAAATAGCAATCACAGACATCAGCTTCGGCCCAGCCAGATAAGAAGAACATTGAAGAAAATGACGATCGATGGACCCCTCGATCATTCGTGACCCCCGATGTTTCCGATGCCACCAAATCAACTATTGAGGAACTGGAGCAAATCACACTAATCGAATATTGGCCCGAAAGAAAGGTATACCTGGGAACGGGTTTGATCCCCGAACTCAGGAAAAATCTCATTCAATTTCTTATCAATAACATCGACTGTTTCGCATGGTCCTATTTAGATATAACATGGATACCACCGGACATAACGACACATCGACTAAGTTTGGACCCTAAGTTCAGACCGTTGAAGCAGAAGAGAAGACCCCAATCGGAGGTAAAGCACGCGTTCATAAAGAATGAGGTAACCAAACTTCTCAAAATAGGGTCCATTCGGGAGGTGAAATACCCCGAATGGTTAGCCAATGTAGTTATAGTACCTAAAAAAGGGAACAAACTTAGAATGTGTGTGGATTATAAGGATTTAAACAAAGCATGCCCGAAAGATTCTTTTCCACTGCCCAACATCGATCGCATGATCGATGCCACGGCCGGCCACGAGATCCTCACCTTTCTCGATGCCTATTCCGGGTATAATCAAATTCAGATGAACCCGGAGGACCAGGAAAAAATGGCATTTGTAACCAGATATGGAACATATTGTTACAATGTAATGCACTTCGGGCTAACAAATGCAGGAGCTACTTATCAACGTTTAGTAAATAAAATGTTTGAAGAACAAATAGGTAAATCAATGGAAGTATATATTGATGACATGCTAGTTAAATCCCTGCGTGCAGAGGATCATTTGACCCATTTACAGGAAACGTTCGAGATTTTAAGAAAATACAACATGAAACTCAACCCTGAAAAATGTGCATTCGGGGTCGGTTCGGGCAAATTCCTCGGCTTCATGGTATCAAACCGAGGAATCGAGATAAACCCCGAGAAAATCAAGGCCATCGAAGACATCACCATCGTGGACAGCGTGAAAGCCGTACAAAGGCTGATCGAACGGATTGCAGCCTTAGGCTGATTCATTTCAAGATCATCAGATCGAAGTCACAAATTTTTCTCTCTACTCAAAAAGAAGAATGATTTTGCTTGGACACTGGAATGCCAACGAGCATTAGAGGAACTAAAGTGGTATCTATCAAGCCCACCACTACTTTACACTCCCAAAACAGACGAAAAACTCTGTTTGTATTTGGCAGTATCAGAAGTCGCCGTAAGTGGTGTCCTAGTTCGAGAAGAGCAAGGTATGCAATTCCCCGTTTATTGTACTAGTCGAACCCTAGGAGATGCGGAAACTAGATATTCGCTCCTAGAAAAATTGGCACTTTCTCTAATAAGCGCTTCAAGGAAGCTAAGGCCGTATTTTCAGTGTTATCCCATATGTGTGTTAACCACTTACCCGGTTCGTAATATTTTGCATAAACCCGAACTATCAGGCCGATTAGCCAAATGGGCCGTCGAACTCAGTGGGTACGATATCGATACCAACCCCGTATGGCTATCAAGTCTCAACATTTTGCAGACTTTGTGGCCGATTTCACGCCAACCCTCGTACCCAAAGTCGAAAAAGAACTTCTGTCGACATCGAGGAAGTCATCAGGGGTATGGATCCTTTTTACGGACGGGGCTTCGAACGTAAAAGGGTCCGGGCTGGGCATTGTTTTGAAACCACCCACGGGTAATACTATTAGGCAATCTATTAAAACTATCAGGCTCACTAACAATGAGGCCGAGTATGAAGCCATGATTGCAGGTCTGGAACTAGCTAGGGACTTGGGAGCAGAAGTCATTGAAGCCAATTGCGACTCCTTGTTGGTAGTAAGTCAAGTAAACAGAACTTTCGAAGTTCGAGAAGGTAGGATGCAAAGGTATTTAGATAAACTGCTGGTCACTTTGCAC
>AWOL01S0036533.1:6595-25487 GCA_000715115.1 Nicotiana otophora | reverse complement strand
TTTTTACGAACGGGGCTTCGAACGTAAAAGGGTCCGGGCTGGGCATTGTTTTGAAACCACCCACGGGTAATACTATTAGGCAATCTATTAAAACTATCAGGCTCACTAACAATGAGGCCGAGTATGAAGCCATGATTGCAGGTCTGGAACTAGCTAGGGACTTGGGAGCAGAAGTCATTGAAGCCAATTACGACTCCTTGTTGGTAGTAAGTCAAGTAAACAGAACTTTCGAAGTTCGAGAAGGTAGGATGCAAAGGTATTTAGATAAACTGCTGGTCACTTTGCACAATTTCAAACAATGGACCTTACGGCATGTACCGTGGGAACTGAATAATGAGGCCGATGCGCTTGTGAATCTGGGATCATCGATCAAGGTAGATGACTCGGGCTCAGGAAACGTTGTTCACCTTTCGAGATCAGTAATTGAAGAAGGTCACGCCGAAATAAATTCGACAAGTTTAACCTGGGATTGGAGAAACAGGTATATTGAATACTTGAAAAGCGAAAAACTCCCATCGGACCCTAAAGACTCCAGAGCACTACGGACTAAGGCAGCTCGATTCACATTGGTATCGGATGGAATGCTATACCGAAGAACATTTGATGGACCGTTGGCTATATGTTTAGGCCCAGGAAACACCGATTATATTCTACGAGAAGTGCACGAAGGTACCTGTGGGAATCACCCTGCAGCAGATACACTAGTTCGAAAAATAATCAGAGCAGGGTATTATTGGATCGATATGGGCAAAGATGCGAAGGAATTTGTTCGTAAGTGTGACAAAATGTAAAAGGTTTGCGCCAATGATCCACCAACCCGGAGAACAACTCCACTCAGTCCTGTCCCCATGGCCGTTCATGAAGTGGGGGATAGATATCATCGGTCATCTGCCATCTACCCCAGGTAAAGCTAAATTCATTTTATTTATGACTGACTATTTTTCTAAATGGGTTGAATCTCAGCGTTCGAGAAAATAAGAGAGAAAGAAGTAATAGACTTTATTTGGGATCATATCATATGCCAATTCGGGATACCCGCAGAAATAATGTGTGATAATGGAAAATAATTCGTTGGCAGCAAAGTAACAAGATTCCTCGAAGACCATAAGATAAGAAGGATATTATCAAAGCCATACCACCCGAGTGGAAACGGACAGGCCGAGTCAACAAACAAAACAGTCATTCAAAACTTAAAGAAGAGGTTAAACGACGCCAAAGGAATATGGAGAGAAATCCTGCCCGAAGTCCTTTGGGCTTATCGGACGACGTCAAAATCCAGCACGGGGGCGACCCCATTCTCCTTAGTATATGGGTCTGAAGCATTGATACCAGTCGAAGTAGGCGAACCAAGTGCCAGATTCCGATTCGCAGCGGAAGAATCAAACAACGAGGCAATGAATGCTAACCTCGAACTATCAGATAAAAGACAATAAACCGCTCTCGTCCAGTTGGCCGCCCAAAAACAACGAATCGAAAGATATTATAATCGAAGAACAAGGCTCCGCCATTTCCAAATTGGGGACTTGGTGTTAAGAAAAGTTACCCTCAACACCCGAAATCCGAACGAAGGAAAATTAGGACCGAATTGGGAAGGACCATATCAGGTGCTCGAGAACATCGGAAAAGGATCGTACAAGCTCGGGATTATAAACGGCAAACAGCTATCAAGCAGCTGGAACGTATCACACCTAAAACGGTACTACTGCTAAGGTACAACCTTTGCAATACGCATTTGCACTTCGAAACTGACCCCTGCAGAACCCCGAACAAGGCTAAGATGGATCTCTCGCTCGAAAGCATGCGTTGCACTCTTTTTTCCTTGGACCGGTTTTATCCCAAATGGATTTTTCGGCAAGGTTTTTAATGAGGCAACCATTGATCGTGCAATATTCACAACAATATCCGATCCCTCGATGAGTGTCATGTCACAACAACAAAGGTTCCGATAGGGAAAATTGTAAGAGCTAAATGGTCAAAGCGAACCATGCTCATATAGATTGGTCCGGACCCAGACGTGTAATAACAGACAANAGCGAACCATGCTCATATAGATTGGTCCGGACCCAGACGTGTAATAACGTACAAAGAAAGTTATTTTCTTCATCGGCATCTTTTATATCCAAGGACATTTCCTCTATTTTTGGGAGTTATTATATAATCAGAATTAAGATACACTCGACTACTAAGCCTACGGGCTACATCATTTCGAGTTCGAGTAATCACTCACTCGACAACTAAGCCTACGGGCTACGCCATTTCGAGTTCGAGGAATCACTCATTCGATAACTAAGCCTACGGGCTACATCATTTCGAGTTCGAGCAATCACTCACTCGACAACTAAGCCTACGGGCTACATTATTTCGAGTTCGAGCAATCACTCACTCGACAACTAAGCCTACGGGCTACATCATTTCGAGTTCGAGCAATCACTCACTCGATAACTAAGCCTACGGGCTACATCATTTCGAGTTCGAGTAATCACTCACTCGCAACCAAGCCCATGGGCTACATCATTTCGATTTCGAGCAATCATTCACTGGACAACTAAGCCTACAGGCTAGATCATTTCGAGTTCGAGCAATCGCTCACTTGAAAACTAAGCCTATGGGCTACGTAATTTCAAGTTCGAGCAATCACTCACTCGACAACTAAGCCTGCGGGCTATATCATTTCGAGTTCGAGCAATCACTCACTCGACAACTAAGCCTGCGGGCTATATCATTTCGAGTTCGAGCAATCACTCACTCGACTATTAAGCCTATGGGATACCTTATTTCAAGTTTGAGCAAGCACTCACTCGGTTATAAAAGCTACAAGGTCCGAATTCGATCAAATTGCCTAAAGCCTTATAAAAACCTTCATAAGGCACGAATGAAACAAAATATTCACAAGGCAGGGAATAAAACGGAGGCAAATCGAGAAAAGGAAAGATCTTTATATATATATACAAGAATGTTTACAATGTCCAAACAGGACCCTACACAAAAGATCAAAATGGAAACTAAGGGCTAAGTTTCTTGGTTAACTCCGGGGGCAGTCTCTTTTCCATCGGGCTCCTCTCCGCTCTCGTACCCACTCTCGCTCCCATCATCGTCATCATCACCATCATCGGAAGCCAAGGCTTTAGCTTCCGCTTCGAGCTCTTTTGCCTCTTTTACCTCTTCGGTAAGGTCGAAACCTCGAGCGTGTATCTCCTCAAGGGTCTCCCTCCGAGACCTACACTTAGCAAGTTCGGCAGCCCAATGACCTCGAGTATCAGCGGTCTTCGCCGCTTCTCGGGCCTCCATCTGAGCGGCCTCGGCATCAGCCCGATATATGGCAATGAACTTATCCCCCAGGACTTTCGACGACTCAACTTTCGCCTTAGCCTCAGCAAGTCGTGCTTCAAGCTCCTCGATCCTCTTAGCTTGAACCAACCCCTTTTGCTTGACACTTCGAAGTTGAGCGTCGGCCGATAATAATTTTGATAAGATGGTTTCTTTTTCCGCTGCCAGGCGGTCGAGGGTCTCCTTCCACCGATTGCATTCAGCCCAGATTTGATCGACTTCTTCTCGAAGTAACCCAATCTTTTCGATTTTTTGTTGCAACTGAGACAATGAAGGGTTAACTTCCATGGTTGAGTCAGACCCATACTCTAATAGAATGAGACTCACCTGCTTATCAAGCTCTACCCCTTCTTCACGGATCATAGCCAAATCCGCCTGGAGGTCCTTCATAGTTTCGTCCTTTTGGCTGCAAAGAAGCCGCAGGGCATCTCTCTCACCTGAGACCTTCTGGAGCTCGGCCTCACATTGAATAAGATCAACTCGAAACCTATTAATGGCCTGCACAGTAACACGAGTCAAGTATGGAAAAGAACAAAGAAACCAAGTATCGAAAAATCATTACCCGAGTAATGAAACGCTGAGCTTCCTCTAATAAAAGGGAAGCGTCGCAGATATCAGAACCATCATCGACTCCGGTAAAACAATCCCTAAAAGGATCCCCTGCGCCAGAGCCTGTGCTGATATCGGAAGTCTTCAACTCTCGAGCTTCTTTCAACACCTCCTCGGAAAAGGATGGAAGAGAAGGCGAATGACCCATTGTCATAACCCCGAGTAAATCACTCGGAGTATTCCGGTCGAGATTTATATCTTCGGAAACAACTCCGAAAGGCACATCCGCCATCGGCTCGGGAGCACTGACAACCTCGACGGTCTCTGTAGATCGGACTACCAAAGGCGAGGAGCTATTTTCTTATTCTTCATCTCTCAGTCGTTGGACCGAGTCGATCAAAAGGGAAATTGTTTTTTTCTCACCCTTCGACGTTTGGTCTCGGGGTCCTCTGACCGAGAGGAAGCTCTTCACTTCTTACCCTTCCCCTGTTTAGGGACTAAGGACTTGTTTCCTTCTTCACCGCTCGAAGGCCTCAAAACGGCATCCCTGGTTACGCCTGCACAAAAAGGAAATCGGTAACAAATAGAACGCAAAGGATACTTCAAAGGAAATAAGAAGCAAAGTTCACCGTGGTTCTTGGCCTCCCATCTGCCTTTTGCCAAATCCCGCCAAGCGCGCTTGGGGTAAGAGGAGGTCGAGGCTAACTTTCAAACTCAGTCCTCGAGGTCAGGCACCGCTTGTCGCATCCAAGGGGCAGCTGAATATCAGGGAAGAACATCAAAAAAAAAAAACATGAAAGGTGAACAAAAACCACTTACGGTCAAAATTCCATTCTTCAGGGAATGACATCTTCTTCTCCGGAATGAGATCACGGGTTCTCACTCGAATATAACGACCCATCCACCCCCGATCATTGTCTTTATCGATGCTCAACATCAAAGCCTTCGATGCCCGACGATGAAGTCTTATTAATCCTCAAAAGATCTTAGGCCGATACAGTGGTATGAGATGATTCAGAGAAAAATCCAAACCCCGGCTTTGTTAGAGAAGAAGCGCAATAAGATTACTATGCGCCATAAGGAAGGATGAATTTGGTCAAGGGTGACTTGATACCTTTTGCAGAAATTAATAATCACCGGATCGATGGCTCCCAGTGTGAAGGGATAAGTGTAAATACTTAAAAATCCTTCCAGGTAAGTAATAACACTCTCATCGGAAGATGGAATCTGCAGCACGACGTCGGAACCCCACTTGCAATCTTTTCTAACAGCCTCGAGGTGATCCTCCGTTATAGAGCACGTATACATCAGACAGTCACCTGAACATAATCTTCAAAGAGCACGGGCCAGGAACATAATCATAAACTGACGGCTCCGCCGGTGCCTTATCATCAGACAGTCGTGATGAAGAAGCAGTCTCTTTTTGCGGGACATTCTACGAGACAGTTTTAGACGTTTTTGCCATTTCAAATTTCGCAAACAAAGGGCAGAAGAATTTGAAGTGAAAATCACAAGCTTAAAACTCAGAAAGAAAACTTGCGGAATTTGGAAGACTAAGGACATAAAAATAATGAATGGTTGAAGGAAAGGATATTTATAGATTGAAGCAAAAACAGTTCAGTATCAGAGGTGACCGACCACCGACTGACACATTAAATGCCACGGTAAAACCGAACTGTCAGGACAGCTATCACATACATCTTGGTCGAGATCGATAAAAACACCAGCGTATATCTGATCGAGTCGTTGGGATATCATATCATTTCGCGCCGCATCCTTTTCGAGAAACGAGGGGTCTATCTGTGTACGATCGAAATAGATTTCGGTTTTAGCACGACCGATCGAGTTCGAACGATGTCCTGTCGAGGCGAGACCCCAAAGGTGCAACCAACCAAATCTTGAATCCGATCAGACCGACCTGTGCCAAGACCATTATCAAGCTTAAGTGGAAATCAACACAAAATAGATATACCAGCCAGCACTGGCCTCGACCTCGAAGCAGTTCGAGGGGATTCGAACCAAGATCGAGCTCATAGACGATCAACCTCGAAGTCATTCGAGGTCATGATCAGGCTCGAACCAAAATCGAGCTCAAACAAAAGTCGGCGTCTCCCAGCAAGATCGAGCTCACAAGAGCCATTGCAATCCCACTAGAAAGAATCTTGGCATAAATCACGGAAAAGCTGGTTTATCATGGGTCTCCCACTAAATGTTCTTTTATTATTTTTATTATGCTTGGAGCCAATTCCCTCCATTATAAAAGGGGCTTGGCTACCATCTCTTAAGGGCAGGTGTTTTTTCAAAAGTCATACATTGTAATACAAAGCAACACATCTCTAGAGAGTAAAGTATCTCTTTTTCAGTTTTCTTAGATTGATTCCATCTTGTGAATTTTTAAGATTCATTTGTCCTGGATAATCTTGTCTGTCTTGTATTTTCCCCAATCTAAATTCACATTGTTATTTATCATTACATTTTTCGTATCAAATTATACCCCATATCCTTGGAACTACGTATAAATTCAACTATATCCGTTTTTTTCTGGTAAACAAGTTTATTTACCTAATTTCTGATTTTACCGAACTACGCAAGATCAGATTCATGTTCCCACATGATACATAGGCAACCCACATCAGGTTCGATCAAAGGATTTTTAAAAAAAAGAAAAAAAAGAGTGGCAAAAGAAAAAGAAAAAAGAGAAAAAAAAAAGAGTGTTCATTCTAACATGCTTGTTGTTTTGAAATAATATCTGGTTAAAGGTGGTCGGTTTGTTGGTTTGCAATGGCGAGTTCAGGATCCCTCATAAATAAAAGCATCCTCTCAATCGAAGGAACAAAAACCACTATTGTTGATCCAACTAAGGTCACGAAAAGGCAAGTAGACAAGTTGGTAATTAAACATGAAAGCAAATGTTGGCTGACTTCTACCGGTTTTGAGCAACAGGACATGCTCTGTTTGGATGATGTGATGATAGGGAGACATGAGAATTCGTTCAAGTCCTTTGGCAAATTAGTTACTATGAAATTTTCTATGTCGTCAGCACTAAAATCAGATAGCAAATATGGGGAGCGGTTTGATCAAAAGTCAAAAATTGAGTGCTGAATCCATAACAATAAAAATAGTTGAATGTCGATGTCCAAGTCCGGGCTAAGATGTCGCTTGTAACTAAAAAGTCACTCCCCTTTAGCCAGGGAGGAGACTTGGTAGCTTATTTTGTTGTCTTTTCTGTTATCTGTGTTATCTAGGGTTATAACCTAGATTTCAGTTTGTTTGTCTTATTGTCAAATCCTTTCATCATTTATTTAATGAAATACAGCTTGTCCCTTTGTATCATTCTATCCCTTTGTGTTATTCTATGCTTAATTCTTTCGCCGTTAGTTTTAGTGACATGACATGCATGCGAAAGTTTTGGCCAGATCCTAGAAAACTGATTTAGTCTTGAATTGGATAACTGAGAAAAAGGCACATTTGAGGATGAATAAAGAGTCGAAACACTTTGCAATTAAGCTCTAGTAAAATTCATGTGGAACTAGAATAGTCATACCTGTGGAGGTTAATGATCTTTACCTTAGAATCAATGCGAAGGTCGGGTTTGAGGAAGAATCAATTGAAGTTTTGTGGAAAGTTTGACATTAATGGATGAAAAGTGTCTTTCGACCACGACACACCAAGAAGACAGACATGTTCATCAATGCTGTGATCACGAAAAGATACAATGTTTGGCATTCTCGAGCCTGTGTTATTTTATTTGACCACCTTCTTTTGGAATTAATTTTAAAGTCAAAAGTCAAAGAAAAGTGAAAAAAGAAGAAGAAAAGTAACAATCAAAGGTCCATGCCCCCCAGAAAATAGAAGCTGGGGCAACTTATTTTGGAAACAAAAATAAAATAAAGAAAAAAGAAAAAAATGAAGACAAAAGAAAGAAAGAAAGATAAAAAAATAGCAAGGTTAGATGTTTGAACTATGTTTGACCTGATTCCTTAAAAAAGGATACATAGGCAGACGTACACGGTTCGGTCCAACCAAATAAGAATTCAGAAAAAAAATAATCCAAAAATCCCCAGTGTCTAAAACTGAGGCATGAGTTTGTTTTAATGTTTTTAGAGTCGATTCCAAGAGTTATAAGTGTACAACCCATCATATTGAGTCTACTTGGGGCCTTCATGCCATCCTTTCTTTCCAACCTCATCGAAAAACCTTCCTAACAAGACCTCCCGATAAGCCTTCAAGAATGTCAAGAGAAGCACGCAATGAGCAATGATTTTCACGCGACATAGGGCACTGCCAGTTGCTCACACAAGAAAGCAAAAAAAAGGAAAAATAAAGAAGAAAAAATGAGAGAGTCTTACTAGTGAAAACCCTCACGGGCACTGTAAGACGGCGGTAAGTAGAGATAAAGAAATGAGAGAGACTTGGTGGTGAAAATCTCTCGGGGCACCACTGGTCGAAAGTGAGTCGTGAAGCTGATGCAAAGAATTGGCACCAACAAGACCGACTTCAAAGGTCATAGGAATGGTAAAAGGAAAGATTTGATCAGTTTGATAGATCAGACCGTTGAGTTCAAAATGCATGTCATGATCATTAAGGTTAGTTATTGAAATAAAAACTCTCTTCCTTCTGTCCTTCTCGACAGGGGCATTTCTTGTTAATATTATTTCTTTGCATCATTATGTCCTTCACTCTGAGTCCATCCTTGTCAAAACAAGTAAGAAAAGATTTCAAAATCTGCTACCAGCTTTTCAGGTGCACAAATATCATGACCCCAAATCCACTAGTCGTGTTGGCACCTAACCCAACCCGCTAGGTAAGCCAACTAATAGCCATCCAATTTGAATAATATTAATAAGACAATTGAACAAAAGGAATTATCTGAATATTTCCCAAGAACTGGTAGTAAGAATCATGAGCTTCTAAGAATAGTGTTTACAAAGCGAAAATGAAATAAATACACGGTCTGTTTGAGTAGTACATAAACAGAGTTTTACAGATCTAAAGCTACCACGGACAAAAGGCAGCTACAGCCGGGACGCAGGTACATCTTCAATCCAGCTCCCATCGAACACAGCAACATTAGCAGCTAACATTTGCACGCAAGGTGCAGAAGTGTAGTATGAGTACAACCGATCCCATGTATTCAATAAGTAACAAACCTAACCTTAGGTTGAAAGTAGTGACGAGCTTGTACCAAGGTCGGGTCCCAACTTCAATAACCAACAATAGTTCATAACAACATAAAACAAGTAATACCAGAAGTAACTCAAAAATCAAATGCTAAACAAAAACATAATTTCCGAAAATAGTTCTGCCTTTCAAGTACTTCAATGAAAACCTAAATCGTTACCAAAGTTAACAAAAATATGAATACGTTTGAAAACAAAATATTTTCCTAAATCCTTTCCATGAAACTTTAGGCCAAAACCCCCAATTTCTTCTATAGAATTCACAATCCAATTACCAAAAACGAAGGTATATTCATGAAATATATCCAAAACCGAGTAGAGAATACTTATCCCAATTCATATGTTGAAAATCGCTTCAAGAATCGCCTCAATCCGAGCTCCATAGCTCCCAAAATGAAGAAAGAACCAAAGCCTTCGATAATATAGCTTCTGCCCCAGCGATTCCGCATTTGCGGACAATTCATCGCATCTGCGACCACCGCTTCTGCGGTAAAAACTTCGCTTCTGCGAAACTCGCCTTGCCCAGCAAACCCCGCACCTGCGGAACAATTATCGCTTCTGCGCACTCGCAGGTGAGACTCCTCCTCCGCATCTGCGATGACCTCCAGCCAAGCGTGCTACGCTTCTGCGGCCAATTATCCGCATCTGCGGACTCGCATCTGCGCCCACTCTTCTGCAGATGCGGAAACACCAGAACCAGAAATCTTAGCAAAAATCCAAAATGCAATGAAATGATCCGAGCCTCGTCCGAAACTCACCCGAGCCTCTCAGGACCCTGTCTGAATATACCAACAAGTTCCATAACACAATACGGACCTACTCAAGGCCTCAAAACACACATAACAACATCAAATCGATTAATCACACCTCAAATTGAAATCTATAAAATTTGAACTTTCAAATTCAATAACTCGTGCCGAAACATAGAAAATCAATCCAGAATGACTTCAAATTTTGTGCACAATTCCCAAATAACTAATGAGGTTATTCCAATTTCCATAATCACAATCCGAATCTGATATCAAAAAGTCCACTCCCGGCCAAAATTTCCAAAATTTTAACTTTCACCATTTCGAGGCAAATTAAACTACGGACCTCCGAATTACAATTCGGACGCGCTCCTAAGTCTGAAATCACCCAACGGAGCTAATGGAACAATCAGAACTCCGTTCTGGGTTCAAATTCACAAAAAGTCAAACTTGGTCGACTCTTTAAAATTTAAAGCTTCTAGCTGAGAATCATTCTTTCAAATCAAATCTGAATAACCTGAAAACCAAAACCGACGATTCACACAAGTCATATTACATCATACGGAGCTACTCATGCAATCAAACAACCGAGCGAAGTGTAAATGCTCAAAACGGCCAATCATATTGTTACATTCTCCCCCACTTAAACATACATTCGTCCTTGAACGTGTCCAGAGTTGTTCTCGAAGCCATAAAACCGCCGTATAACCTTTACATGCACATACCCGGGATGATGCCACGTCACTCTACCCCATACTGGTCCGATAACACAACATAACTTAAATTTCTCAATTCAACCTATCCCACAAGCCTTCGAATCCAATTTCCAACATCCGAAATTTCTTATAAGATCTGAATCCTACAACCTACACACTGTATAAGTCTAAACAAGCTGTACCAAAAGCCATAACCATAACTCAAATACTAAAAACTCAAATACCACATAGCTCAAACGCTTGAAGCAAAGATTTCTAATCACAGTAGCTGCTCAAATCAACCCAATACCGGTAACAACCTCATATCAAACAAAGCCTCGTTCTAAACCTTCGTACACTGCCAATAATGAAAGAAACATGCAAAACTCATAACCCTTCATCAGATAAACAAGTCCTGGTACTCCATCTCCTTTGACAAGAACTATAGCAAATTTCTAAGCTGACTTTCGATATTATCCTTCCAACCATGCTGACATCAATTTCGATAGTATCCATTCTAGGTACAATGACCTCATCTAATCAAATACCAGCTACTCTACTGACATGCCACACCAATACTATCTAAATCCACAACCCGTGCAATCCGTGCACCAATAAGCAACATTCCAGATGTACTCAATCACGAAAATGACTCAAACAAGAGAACCGTCCCGCAAGCTAGACGGGTACCACCCCGAGGCAATGCTAAGAACCCATCACACACCGTAGAACCATAACACACGAATCTAACACCAAGGATCATATCTTAACATAACTCTGTCGCTATGCGTGACCCCATCCAAACGCTGATTCATATGAAATACCTCAGCCACCATGCTCAAAATCAATAACCACGCGCAATCCGACATCAAGTACTCAAAGTGCATTACCATAACCATGGAGAAGCAGATGACACAATGCCATGCAAAACCCGAAAGAACATAACCCATATGCCATCAACCATGCAATACCCAATTACTCATCTCACTAAAATTTCCACTATTAAGCCCAAATAGAACCGCACCGGGTGTGCTTATAACTAACGGATCACAACTCCGCGTAGCATAGAAGAGCAACTCATAGATCACCTCAGAACACGAATAAGCTCAACAACAACCGAATGTCACATCTCTCAACAATAGCAGTATGGAGCCAATCAATCCGGCTCGGTGTAGAATACACATCCTAATTGGGCCTACCAATGGACCCCCAAATTGACTCTGGTCACCAACAAATAGATAAATAACCCTCCGAAAATCCACAATGACTGAATCATAACAAAAACTATCATCTGGCTAGCTTCGGCCACAACCTCACAGTCCACCACCATGAATCAATCTGCTCCTGAGAACTCCCAGCCTCCAAATCCATAAAACACACGAATCACCATATCTGATTCCATCTCCACTGCCAGAATGTCTAACACATCTCTCATACACGATCACCCTACGAGAAACACTTCTACAATTCTTCCGTGCCACATAGAAAAATTTAAATATCAGCAGTCGATCAACCAGGAGAGTGCCTCAATACCAATGAAGTATCCATAAATCAAAACACATTGCCCCTTCTGAAATGCGCACCCTTCTCAGGCAATACCAAGTAGTAATATCATTCACCTAGTCATCTGAATCCGTCCATGCTGCCTATGAATTTATGTCCTTCTCTTCAAAACTGAACTGTGACCTTGCACAAGCAAATCTCAATCCTACGCAATACACCGCGTCTACCATGCCATCCTACAAAGAGTACAAGAATCTCATAATCAACTCTGAGTCACAAGCAGAATACATACCCGATTAGTCAGAAACCTTCCATATGATCTCATCCTTTAGAAAATTTAAATACGCAACATATTCCTCACGCCGGTAGGAAAAGTACCCCTCGAACCATGGTAAAAGCAATTGAGAACTCTTCAAAACCCATTTGCACACAACCAAGATATCTGAACCGAATCTCTCAAACTCAAACTAGCCACGCAGGTTGCCAAAACCAAGATCATTGCCACGAAACACCTGTAGAGTCTAACCACATCATAAGTACCCAAAGAACCGATCATACCCATTACTGTGCTAACTCAACCTACTACCACGTTGTCCTATTTCTCCAAGTCCCCTCCAAATTGCCTTCAAGTTGATACTTTTCCTTGCTGGAGCACCACGATCCTTAACCAAAATTTACCTCACAAGAGGCCCTAGTATAAAACTACCACGCCCTAAGGCCCATAAGCCGCTGACTTCCCTCGTAAGAACCCAAAGCACCACAACTGAGATACCCACTCTAAAGAAACCTTATGTGAACCTAAAACTGTTTCCTTTACCCTCTTGATACTGAAATGCATAATCCACAATGATATAAAAATGCCACAAGTCTCGACACCATCCCATGCAAATATCAGATCGTAGCCATATACCAATCCGAAATTCTCAATTTCTACATATAATTCTTGAATCCATTAGAACCATTCTCGAGAGTCATCCACTCTACTCAAATCTCAATTAAACCGACCGAACGACATGTGCCCCATTAGTACACCAACACCCAAGGGAGTAGTCCACACTCCTAAACAATCGAGCAAATTACTACTCCATGTACCCTACATCCTTCGCAAATAACCACTTAATTATTTTATGATTCCCATATACCCATAGAGCGTAATATAACCTGTATCCAAAAATTCCTTTACCCGAGTCATCCTCGATCTCGACCTCTGTAAGTCATAACTGATTCACCAGTATACCCCGAACCAAAATCAATACGACACATAATCATGCAAATAACTCGTCGATAGAAGACTCCCCCACTTGGCTAAAAGCCATAAAACAAAATAGTCGATAACATCACGATACCCATACTCTATTACTGCCACAATCCTGCACTGAAATTCAACTAAATCCTTCGCAAGCCCATGTAACACAAACCATATAATACCTCAAATCGTCTGCAAATCTCGCATTCACCCTTGTAATAGACAAGCCAACTTCCACAAGCAATCCAAACTCAATTTGCAACATATATCATTCACTGGTAAAAGAGAACTCTCTACAAAATATCATAAGGACCACACAACCTCAGGACACCTCGCAGGAGATAACCCACCTACTTTGCCTCAAACCGACATCTCTCTATACCCTTCCACAGTCACGACTACTACGCAATCACTTAATCTTCTTGATTCGGAACTCATCAACAAGACAAGAGAATCTACTTCACTCCACAACGAAGCAACATGAGAGATCCCTCAACACACCCATAACTCGAGACCATACTTAAAATCAAGACAGAAATCGACACCCCATAGTCCTTGCTACATCTCAAGTAAATTCTTCTCATCACATTCGAAAAATCTGAACACATTTTGCAGTCTCATCATACTCACCCCATAGTCATCCAATCACAAACTCCTCTAACAGGGACACCACCGGACATATAAGTCCCACAAACACGTGTTCACACAACTAAAATATCCGTGCTCAAGCCACCGTCAAAACCCAGCCTCAAGTCCTCCAGACTGGCCCATCATCAACATGCCAAAATCACATCTCGTACCTCAACCATGGAATCAAAAACCGTCGGCGCGCAGCCGATACCGAGCACTCACATGTGCATACGAATGCGTGGAAGGAATTCAAAGAGTTACACTTCAAGCTGAATCAATGCCGCACGATAAAGAAAGAAAGATGGGAAGTATATCCTAAATGTCCTGTAGCCTCTCGAAGATTGGTATGGACGTCATCATACCGATCCACAAGACTCTACTAGACACTTGCTCATGACTTGTAGAACCTATGAACCTAGAGCTTTGATACCACCTGTCACGACCCCAAATCCACTAGTCGTGATGGCACCTAACCCAACCCGCTAGGTAAGCCAACTAATAACCATTCAATTTCAATAATATTAATCAGACAATTAAACAAAAGGAATTATCTGAATCTTATATATTTCCCAAGAACTGTTAGTACAAATCATGAGCTTCTAAGAATAGTGTTTACAAAGCAAAAATGAAATAAATACATGGACTATTTGAGTAGTACATAAACAGAGTTTTACAGATCTAAAGCTACCACGAACAAGAGGCAGCTACAGCCAGGACGCAGGTACATCTTCAATCCAGCTCCCATCGAACACAGCAACCTCAACAGCCAACAACATCTGCACGCAAGGTGCAAAAGTGTAGTATGCGTACAATCGACCCCATGTACTTAATAAGTGACAAACCTAACCTCAGGTTGAAAGTAGTGACGAGCTTGTACCATGGTCGGGTCCAAACTTCATTAACCAACAATATTTCATAACAACATAAAACAAGTAATACCAGAAGTAGCTCAACTATCAAATTCTCAACAAAAACATGATTTCCGAAAATAGTTCTGCCTTTCAAGTACCTCAATGAAAACCCAAATCGTTACTAGAGTTACCAAAAATATGAATAAGTTTGAAAACAATAATATTTCCAAAAGCCTTTCAATAATAAATAAGATATTTCATTTTCTTTCCAGATAACCAGTGTAAAACAAATGCATCACTATGCCCATCTGCCAACATGTGTGAGAAATCATGAATGATGTGATACCGTACAACATGCGGAAAATACATCTTTATGCCTGTATGTCATGTCTGCATGTCAATGCAATGTATCTCAGAGATGAACTCATATACTCATACTCTGAGAGTACTCAATCTCACTGTCTCGCATTCTCTCTCACTATGCTCAAGGCTCAGCACACTCAATCACTCAGCGCTGTATAATACTTGTTGCGGCGTGCAGCCCCATCCTTATATGACCATAAGGCCCGTTGCGGCGTGCAAACCGATCCACATATATATAGTCGATTGCGCTCACTGGGGTATGTGCATACTCTGGAGGGGCTCCTTTAGCCTAATCGCTATATTGCTGCGGCATGCAGCCCGATGCAATATCGGTGCGGCATGCAACCCGATCCAATATTGTTGCGGCGTGCAACCCTATCCAATATTGTTGCGGCGTGCAACCAGATCCAATTGTGGCGTGCAACCTGATCCATATAAAATATAATCAATATAATATGCTGCGGCGTGCAGACCGATCCCAAAATGTCACTCTCACTCAGGCCATCGGCCTCACTCAGTCATCAATCTCTCCAGTCTCACGCACGAGCTAACAATGTCATGAAACTAGCCCGACAACAATGATATGATGTATCTATAAATAATATCTAAGACTGAGATATTGTATGAATGCATGAATATGACTGAGTGCCAATTACTTTATCATATGATGAAAACACGGATATCAACAATATCGGGCCACTATTTAGTGCCATGGAAATAATAGAGTCCCAATTCACATGGTGCACGCCCACACGCCCGTCACCTAGCATGTGCGTCACCTCAACACAAATCACATAACACGTATTTCGGGGTTTCATACCTTCAGCACTAAGATTAGAAGAGTTACTTACCTCGAACAAGCCAATTCCAACACCGAGCAAGCCAAGCGATGCTCCAAAATGCCACCCCGCATGTTTCGACCTCCGAACGGCTCAAAAACTAACCAAAAACAACTCAAATACATCAAACAATGCTAAAGGAACCAATTTTGATTGAAAAGATCAGATCTTGAATTAAAAGCCCAGAATCGGCCAAAATCCCATCCCGGGCCCGCACCTCGGAACCCGACAAAATTTACAAAATTCAACAACCCATTCAATTACAAGTCCAACCATACTAGTTTCACTCAAATCCGACCCCAATTCAAAAAAATTCATATTATGAAACTTTAGGCCAAACCCCCCAATTTCCTCTATAGAATTCACAATCCAATTACCAAAAACGTAGGTAGATTCATGAAATATTTCCAAAACCGAGAAGAGAACACTTACCCCAATTCATATGGTGCAAATTGCCTTAAGAATCGCCTCAATCCGAGATACATAACACAATACAGACCTACTCGAGGCTTCAAAACACACATAACAACATCAAATCGATGAATCACACCTCAAATCGTTATCTATGAACTTTGAACTTTCAAATTCAATAACTCGTGCTGAAACAAAGCAAATTAATCCGGAATCACTTCAAATTTTGCGCACAAGTCCCAAATAACATAACGAAGCTATTCCAATTCTCGGAATCTCAATCCGAGTCCAATATCAAAAAGTTCACTCCCGGTCAAACTTTCCAAAATTTCAACTTTTGCCATTTCGAGCCGAATTCAACTACGGACCTCCGAATCACAATCCGAACGCGCTCCTAAGTCTGAAATTACCCCAACAGAGCTAATGGAACAATCAGAACTCTGTTCCGGGTTCAAATTCACAAAAAGTCAAACTTGGTCGACTCTATAAAATTTAAAACTTCTAGCTGAGAATCATTCTTTCAAATCAAATCTGAATAACCTGAAAACCAAAACCGACGATTCGTATAATTTATATTACATCATATAGAGCTAATCATGCCCTAAAAGAACCGAGCGAAGTGTAAATGCTCAAAACGATCGATCGGGTCGTTACAACAAAGTAAATTTGCCCAGCACACTCAGTTGTTACAGTCAACATGCATTGAGGATTCATGCAAAGATTCCCCCTCAAAAGACTCTTGCCAGCCTACTTGGCCAAAGCAAACAAAGATAACCTTAAGTTTAATCAGGGACTTTCTGTAGTACTTAACAAAGACTATGAAGTGTGCACATCATGCAAAAGGCACTACCAGTTGTGATTCTCTCTGACAGACAAATTTCTTCAAAAGCAAAAGCCATTCAAAATATCAGAAAAGGTTATCCAAGAAAAGAAATCTCTTTCTTGAGATAAGGCTGATTGAACCACAAAACAAAAATGGCACTGGGAGCGAAACGGTCAAAGTTGATAAAGAAAGTAAAGGTCCCTTCAAAGCAACAACATAGTCTCCCAGTAGTGCAACCAATTACCAACGCAGTCAGTCTTTCAAAATTTGGATGATCACAAAGCCAAGATGCCCAAGACTCAAGGCCACAAACTGACCACCACCCTTAAAACTCACAAATTTTCTTTGTTTGAAATAGGAGAAAAGCAATGCAGGGAGAGAAGCGGCAAAAAGAAAAAAATGAACGAGAAAAATGAAAAAAAAGAAACAAAAAGAGAAAAACAAGAGAAGAGAAGAGCCGACAGAGGGGAGTTTCTCAAGTCTTTACATTTATTTGTCTTGCTAGTGCCCATAAAATCTTACCATTGCTCTTCACATATTTTCCTCCTAGGGTAATATATCCTAGTCTGATGGATTTTCCTCCCAATAAACAAATCTTAGTCTGATGAATCTTTCTCCTAAGATAAAAAGACCTAGTATGATGAATTTTCTCCTAGGATAAAAAGTCTTATTCTGATGAATCTTTCTCCTAAGATATAAAAAATAAAGACCTAGTTTGATGAACTTTCTCCTAAGATAGAAGTCTTAGTCTGATGAATCTTTTTCCTAAGATAAGAAAACCTAGTTTGATGAATCTTTCTCCTAGGATAGAAGTCCTAGTCTGATGCATTTTCTCTTAGGTTAGAAATCTTAGTATGATGAATCTTTCTCTTAAGATAAAAAAAACTTGTCTGATGAATCTTTCTCCTAGGATAAATGTCTTAGTCTGATGAATCTTTCTCCTAAGATAAGAAAACATAGTCTGATGAATTTTCTCCTAGGATAGAAGTCCTAGTCTGATGCATTTTCTCTTAGGTTAGAAATCTTAGTATGATGAATCTTTCTCTTAAGATAAAAAAAACTTGTCTGATGAATCTTTCTCCTAGGATAAATGTCTTAGTCTGATGAATCTTTCTCCTAGGATAAATGTCTTAGTCTGATGAATCTTTCTCCTAGGATAAATGTCTTAGTCTGATGAATCTTTCTCCTAGGATAAATGTCTTAGTCTGATGAATCTTTCTCCTAAGATAAGAAAACATAGTCTGATGAATTTTCTCCTAGGATAGAAATCTTAGTCTAACGAAGTTTTCTCCTAAGATAGCAAAAAAAAATAATAATAATAATAAAACCTAGTCTGATGAATCATTCTCCTAGGATAGACGTCTTAGTCTGATGAATGTTATCTTAAGATAAGAAAACCTAGTCTTATAAATTTTTTCCTAGGATAGAAATCTTAGTCTGATAAATCTTTCTCCTAAGATAACCAAAAAACAAAAACCTAGTCTGATGAATCTTTCTCCTAGGATAAACGTCTTAGTTTGATGAATCTTTCTCCTAAGATAGAAAAAACCTAGTCTGATGAATTTTCTCCTAGGATGATTTAAAAAAAAAAGTCTGGAGTTTTTTAAAAAAAGGTCATTTGTTCTTGCCCTCAGAAAATAAGCGTTGGAGCAATTTGTTTAAAAGAATGATTTTCTCAAAAAACAATGATGAAATTGGTTTTTCTCAAAAAAAAAAAAAAAAATAA